>BQNB010033752.1:0-52080 GCA_026074375.1 Tanacetum coccineum | reverse complement strand
CCCTAAATCTTGCATTTATACCCAAAATAGGTACTTAATCATTCTTTTTCAGGTATTCAGCATTTGGAAGGCATTTGGAAGAAATACACGTGACTTAAGCTCATTTGGAGAAGAAACGGACAAGACTATAGACCTACACCAACATTGCTCAAGAATTTCTCCTCAGAAGCTGGAGACGGCATCACAGATTACATGTGACGCCGTCATAATGATTTCCAAGACGACGTCACAAGATCTCAAGACGAAGTCAGATTGTACGACCCAACCCATTATCTAGAATATTCTTGTCACGACGGCGTCACGATTAACACGCGACGCCGTCGCAACGATTTTCCTATAAATACAAATCCATTTTTAGGGTTTTAAGTGTGTAACTTTAGAGTAAAAGAAAAGGGCAAACCCTAGTTCATTTAGCAGCTGTTAAGGATGATTTTAATCCCTCAAAACCCTATTGTACTTCATTCAATTCATGTTTTAATCAAGTAATATTATCTTAATCATTCAATATATCTATGTGTTGTTTGATTCATTATTGTTCTTTCTTTATCTTTAACATGCTTGGCTAAACCCTCTATTATGTTTATTTATGATTGTATGAAACCTAGGATGTATATCTTAGTGGTGTTGCTTCTTGTAATGGATATGCATATTAGATATTAGAAAACCAGCTTTTGTCTGTATCGCTATTGATATGTCTAGGAAAACATGATTGTGTAGAAAGGATACCATCGGGTAACAGTCTTCATACTACCTTGCCCCTTATATGGTTGATCCACTCTTAATATATTTCAAATGCATTTAATATACTCTTAAGGGACTTGTAATAGTCTTCATACTACCTTACTTGTGCGTTGCCTTAACGGAATATTAAATAGACGGCGGGTTCGTGTAATTCATTCATGACTTAGGAAATAATTACATAGATCGTCACAAGTGTGACAAATCAAAAACACTAAGAGACGCAATCTAAGGAGTAATACATGATTAAATAAACACAGTTTTTTATTATATTGTTATCACCAGTAGTTTAGTTAATATTTAGTTTAATAGCTAAAACTAACCACCTCTCCAATATATGATTTTACCTGCTTTCATAAAATATAAAAACACAAAAAGAATCTTCCCTCAACCCTTAGAATTTTGTTAGACCATGATCAAGCCTTCCCAACCTATTCCCCTAGAGAACGATAACAACCCTCGAGTCATGCCTATACTACTACTACAATAGTTAGGTACGCTGCCTATGACGACCGCATCAAGTTTTTGGCGCCGCTGCCGGGAAATAGTTAGGTATTGATCATAGTTTAGCTTAGTTCTACTTGCTTGAATCCTTTCAAGTAAGATTTAATTTCCGCATATTAGCTTTCTTGTAGTCTATCTTTTTCTTTGTGCCCTTTGTTTGTAACATTTGTAAATTTGTAAATTATAATGAATAGGTATGGTTATTTGATATGTGTGAAAATACACATCCATTTTATATCAAAATAGACCCTAAAAAGACCAAAACTGTGCATAAAAGGCTTGTATATTGCTTGTTTTGTCTTTGTGATTGTGTAGATATTGCAAAAATCACAAGAAAACGGTTAAAACCGGGCAAACACGAACACAGGAACAGAAGAGCACGCAAAATTGTCTTTGTGATTGTGTAGATATTGCAAAAAAATCATCAAGAAACGTGTTAAAATCGGGCGGCAGAGACACCAAACAGAACGATAAAGAGCACGACAGAGATAATGCCAGGAGGGCAAGCTATCAAGTGCTATAAAAGTTCCAAACATCTGTCAAATCTTTGGTAATACTTTGGTTCTAAACACTAAAGACGAAAACCTCAAAAGTTCAAATTCGTACCCTCAAATATGACACAGACTAGTAACTTATACCTAAGAACCACTTATATTTCGTAAGCTAACGGTTCTGTTATGTTTAACCTAACAATTGTTAACTCTTTTTATAAACCAAGATCCTACAACCCTGTTTACCCTTTACAGCCTAAAATAAACAGCCATGCATAATTTATTGGGGGAGATAGCTTAGTAGTTTTTAGCTTAGTAGAAAATAGCTTATGTAATTTTTCATTTCTATTTCCATTTCCAATTGTACTTTTAAATTTCACTTAATGTAATCAAATTTTAGTTAATGAAAAGCTTACTTAATCTCTCTCAAGTGTTTACTCTCAAAATTCACTCTCTTACTGTCAATAAGCTCTTAATAAGCTCTAATGTTAAGCTACTGTTTCATAAGCTCACTTAAGCTTATTTCAGCCCTCACAAGTCTCTAAGCTTGTGATTGAGCTTAATTAATCTTTTTATCCACTTAAACTATAAAAATAAGCTTAATACTTTAATTATTGGACTCTTAAGCTTATGGAAGGAAAGCTAGCCATGGATGAGCTTCCAAGGACTTTACTAGCTTATCCATAAGGATAAGCTAGAGCTAGTAGATAAGCTCATTTGAGCCTTTTAGCCTTTGTTTAGCTAAGGCACTTGTAAGTCTCTTTTACTTTTTTGTCTTTAGTTTTCTTAGAGTAGTTTTGCTTAAATTTATTTATTAATTGCTTATTTGCTTATCTAGTGGCTTATTTGTACTTATCTATTTGTGGTTACTTGATTGATTGTTTTTAGCTTTTGTAGCTTAGATCATAGTTTCTGCATATCTGTCATAAAATCATATAAAAACCAAAAATAATAGTTAAGATAATGTAGCTTATTGTTTATTGCTTATTATATGTTTAGGATTGCTAATTAGGTTTATTTTAAGCTAGAGTAATTAGATTGCAAAAGCTCAGCTTCTGTCATAGCTTATTGAGTTTTTTTTAGCTTATTTAGATTTTGAGTTTTTAGTGCTTATTTATGAGTTTGTCATTTAGATGGTTAAATTTAGTTAGCTTATAGTATTTTTAGCTTAAGTAGCTTTTCAAAATTAGTTGCTATACATTATTAGCTTTCCAGCTTTTAGAATTGAAATTGAGCTTAAATTGAGTTGTGTGCAAGCATTTAAATGAAAATTAGCTTTTTGGTCCTTATAAGCTTACTTACTGTAAACAGCTTTTTCATTAGCTTTTTGAGTGCTTATTTCTAGGTTTCAGCTTAAGCTTGTTTTATTAAAGTTGCTTAAAAAAGGTT
Source organism: Tanacetum coccineum (assembly GCA_026074375.1). Classification (NCBI taxonomy): domain Eukaryota; kingdom Viridiplantae; phylum Streptophyta; class Magnoliopsida; order Asterales; family Asteraceae; genus Tanacetum; species Tanacetum coccineum. Next base: position 48,958 of record BQNB010033752.1, on the reverse strand, counting down.
CCTCTACAACTTTTGTTCTTTAAGTTTAAAAAAAAAAGAAAAAAAAGAAGTTGAAGTCGGGGGTGAGCAAGACTCGAACCCCCAACCTCAACACCTCAACCCTTTATAACAAACCACACACCACACACTACCGCTGTGCCCTTGGGTCTTTTCCGTTAGACTCTCACACCATTTAACTTTTATACAACTTTTAGCCTTATAAGCCTTATAAGCTGTTATAGCTTATTTCGTAGCTTATTCAATAAGCTGTGACATCGGGCTTATTTTTCCTAGGATTTAATTAGTTTAAGATTTTTTCTGTAATTTTTCTAGAATTTTTATAGTTCGTTTAGTATTTTTAAACATTTATTTTCATTAAAAAATTTAAAAATCATAAAAAATAGAAAAATAATCAAAAAAATATAAATCTTTTTTAAAAAATTTTCTTTTATCAAATTTAGTTAGATTATAGTATTTTTAGCTTAAGTAGCTTTTCAAAATTAGTTGCTATACATTATTAGCTTTCCAGAACAACTTTTAGAATTGAAATTGAGCTTAAATTGAGTTGTGTGCAAGCTGTTAAGTGAAAACTAGCTTTTTGGTCCTTATAAGCTTACTTACTGTAAACAGTTTTGTCATTAGCTTTTTGAGTTCTTATTTCTAGGTTTCAGCTTAAGCTTGTTTTATTAAAGTTGCTTAAAAAAGGTTCCTCTACAACTTTTGTTCTTTAAGTTTTTGAAAGAAAAAAAAAGGGAAGTGGAAATCAGGGGTGAGCAAGGCTCGAACCCCCGACCTCAACACCTCAACCCTTTTATAAACACACACACCACACTCCCTACCGCTGTGCCCTTGGGTCTTTTTCATAAGACTTTTGCACAATCAATTCTTTATATACATTTTAGCCCAATAAGCTTATTAAGCTGTTTCAGCTTATTTTGTGGCTTATTTGATAAGCTGTGATCTCGGGCTTATTTTTCCTATATTTTAATTAGTATAAGCTAATTTCTGTAATTTTTCTAGAATTTTTATAGTTCGTTTAGTATTTTTTTTAACATTTATTTTCATTAAAAACTTTAAAAAATCATAAAAAATAGAAAAATAATCAAAAAAATAAAAATCTTTTTTAGAAAATTTTCTTTTATCATAAAGTTCATAGGAAAATTAGTTTTGCTTTCGTAGGGTCTAATTTGCAAAATTTCGATTTTTAAAGAACGGGATTTGTCCTCGTTCTTATTTTTCGTGTTTTAACGCTCATTTCAACTCCGTTTTTGTTCTAGTTTTCTTTAAACTTACTTTTTAGTCAAATAGAGTCCATTTAAAAAGAAAAATTTAAGCTAGGTTTACTTTTAGTAATTTAGGGTTTTTGACCTCCGTTTAGGGGTCCCGTTTTGCGTTTTTAGTTAAAATTTGGTTTCCCGTTATTTGTCTTAGTGCTTAATTGTTATAATTTGTTTATTTCAATTTTTAAAAGTAGATAATCAAATCATCATTTGTTTCCAATTCAAATCATTGTCCGATCATCAAACGTGGTTTCAATTTCACAAATCGTTGGGGAAACGACCCGGGGAATCATACTTCCCGGTTAATATACGTATTATATTATATTATATATATTTTGAAGAATTTCCTTTTTACCTTTGTCCTCAAGGGTAAACTGGTAATTTTCCATCGTATTATATATTATATTTTACGTGTATAGATTCTGACGAATCATTATTCTAGCATATGTAGGTTTAATGTATTCTTCCGTGATCAACTCTTGGTGTTCCAACAACATCAAGATGAATCTCTTTACGATTCGTGAACTCGTTTCAAAGACATAATCCGAAAAGTCCCGAATCATGGCCTTAGTATATGGACCCTAATTGAAATATTTCTTAAACATCTCCACTCGTTATCCCGCCATATCATCAATTTGACAGCAGAAGGGGATCTTAGGAATTTTAGTGATATAGGAGCATGGTGTACCATAGAGGATTTTGTCTAATATGATAAAAAAATGTAACAACCCAACAAGCGCTATTTCTGATGAAATAATAGCAAATCTAAATGCTTAAATAGTTGGGGATGATATGGTTAAGGTATAGGTACCTAGGTGCATGGCATGGTTATATTATGATAAGCATGTAGATAGCCTAAGTACGATGGATAATGAGGTAGGAGTTACAAGCCCTAAGAGTACCACATAAACCCTACCGTCATTTGAGGAATACACACTGCCCGTGACTTACCCGGAAGAAGTAGAATAGACGTTAGGAACCTTGATAGAGGTAGACCTTTGAACGAAACAAAACTAGAGGAAGTAGGCTTGAATTTCAATCACAACACTCCTTTTAGTTTTAGGGAAGTTCCTAGTTTTGTTGGACTAGAGCCTCAACCTTTACTCAATAGTCCATCCTTAGATGTAAGTCTAGGAGACGTAATAGGCCCCGAACCACCCATCAAACTGCATAGTCCAGATAGTTCTAGGATGAAGGTAGTAGATTATTTAACAACTCACACACCACCTTCACCTCACGTGGCAAATTACCATCCTAAGGATGTGTATAGTTATTATAACCCAGGTATAGATGACCCTAAGAGACATTATGGATTTAAACCGGGTTTATTAGAAAAAAGTGTATCCCTAGGTGTTGATATTTCAAATTGGGAGATGTTTGATGATCATTGGGGATTTGAATCTAAGGAAGTTTCTCCTCTAGGAGAAGAACTTTGTTTATTTGATAGGCCAAATGAAGTACATAGAGGTAGAATTCTAGAAGAACACCGTTTAGAGTTTATTCTTCAACAACAAATTTCTCAACATATGGCTCCTTCTCATCACGATGGTATGTACCGTTACTATCACCCACACTTGAACTCAAGTGTAGGGGAACCTTCCCCTTTATCTGTTAAATGAGGATAGAGTCAGGCTCGTGACTCAAACAAAAACAAGCGCTTCTTGGGAGGCAACCCAATATTTATTTTTCCCGCACATTAGGAGTGTCTTGTGTTTTATTCTTTTCACTTTATTCTATCATGTTCGAACTTTATCATGTAATCATGCTTTGTATTGTTCTTAACCTCGTCTTAATTTCAATCAAATGTATTTTACAACAATAAGTGTAGGGGAATCTATCCGGTTTTTGAACCAAGTTCAAGCATGTTAAATAAATTGTTTAGATTAATTCGCGTCAGTTTGCTAAAGACTTGAGTGTCGAGGAAAAAGCCGCTCTCATAAAGGTTTTGAAGTCACACCAACGAGCTATCGCTTGGAAACTCTCCGACATCAAGGGTGTTAACCCAGAATTTTATACTCATAAGATTCTTATGAAAGAGGACTACAAACCGGCGGTTCAACACCAAAGACGGGTGAATCCAAAGATCCACGATGTCATCAAAAAGGAGGTTGAAAAACTTCTTGACGCTGGATTAATTTACCCGATCTCGGATAGTCCTTGGGTAAGCCCCGTACATTGCGTACCGAAAAAGGGTGGCTCTACCCTTTTTGAAAATGATGAAAACGAGTTAATTCCAACTCGATTAGTTACGGGTTGGCGTGTATGCATTGGCTACCGAAAGTTAAATGAAGCCACCCGTAAAGACCACTTTCCACTACCATTTATGGATTAAATGCTCGAGAGATTAGCGGGAAACGAGTACTATTGTTTTCTCGATGGTTTCTCGGGTTACTTTCAAATTCCCATCGACCCTCATGATCAAGAAAAGACAACATTCACATGTCCTTACAGAATGTTCGCCTACCGTCGCATGCCTTTTGGCTTATGCAATGCACCAGGCACGTTCCAGAGGTGTATGATGGCTATCTTTCATGATATGATCGAAAAAACGATGGAAGTCTTTATGGACGACTTTTCGGTCTTTGGAAATTCATTCAAAAATTGCCTCTCTCGTGTAGACAAGATGCTTTAAAGGTGTGAAGACACCAATATTTGTCTAAATTAGGAAAAAAGTTATTTTATGGTTAAGGAAGGCATTGTCCTTGGCCATAAGATCTCCAAAAATGGGATTGAGGTTGATAAAGCCAAAGTCAATGTGATTGCTAAGTTACCTCATCCCACCACTGTAAAGGGTGTTCGGAGTTTTCTTGGTCATGCCGGTTTCTACCGACGGTTCATTAAGGATTTTTCCAAAATTTCCTGACCGATGACTCATCTTCTTGAGAAGAATACCCCGTTCATCTTCTTCGATGAATGTATTCAAGCTTTTCAAACGTTAAAGAAAAAACTTACCAAAGCTCCAATCTTGATTGCCCCAGACTGGGATTTACCCTTTGAGCTTATGTGCGATGCAAGCGACTTTGCCATAGGTGCAGTCTTGGGGCAACGTCATGAAAAACACTTTAGGCCTATACACTATGCTAGTAAAACAATGAATGAGGCAGAATCGCATTACACCACGATGGAGAAAGAAATGTTAGCCGTGGTGTATGCCTTCGAAAAATTCCAATCTTACCTCATCTTGAACAAAAGCATAGTGTATACGGATCACTCCGCCCTAAAATATCTCTTTGCTAAAAAAATATCCAAGCGAGAATTGCTTCCGGTGGGTCACCACCTTCAATGAATATGATTTCAAAGTAATTGACCACAAAGGAGCCGAGAATCTCGCGGGCGATGATCTTTCTCGATTAGAAAATCCTTATGAAAATGTTCTCGACCCAAAGGAGGTAAATGAAAAGTTTCCTCTCGAGACACTTAATATGGTGACTTCTCGTGGTTATTCAAGTACCCCGTGGTTTGCCGATTATGCAAATTACCACGCGGGGAATTTCATTGTTAAAGAGATGTCGTCCTAGCAAAAGAATAAGTTTTTCAAGGATGTTAAATACTACTTTTGGGACGACCCCTATTTGTTCAAAATATGTGCGGATCAAATGATTCGGCGGTGTGTTGCAGGCCAAGAAGCTGTTGACATCCTCACAACATGCCATAGTCGACCCACCGGGGGACATTACGGTGCCAACTACACCGCCAAAAAGGTTTTTGACTCGGGATTTTATTGCCACATTTACCGAATGCCCAACCTTGGTCACCCGATGTGACACTTGTCAGCGTCAAGGAAAAATTTCGCAACGTGATGAAATGCCTCAAAATTCCATCCAAGTTTGCGAAATCTTTGACGTGTGGGGCATCGATTTCATGGGGTCGTTCCCGTCTTCACGAGGGAACAAATACATACTCGTGGCGGTCGACTATTTGTCAAAATGGGTTGAAGCGAAAGCGCTCCCCACCAACGACGCCCGAGTTGTTTGCAAATTTCTTAAATCTCTCTTCGCCCGATTCGGTGCCCCTCGTGCTATCATAAGTGATCGCGGAACCCATTTTTGCAATGACCAGTTTGCAAAGGTCATGCTTAAATACGGAGTTACTCACCGTCTCTCCATCGCGTATCACCCACAAACAAGTGGGCAAGTTGAGGTATCCAATCGTGGCTTGAAACGAATTCTTAAAAGGACCGTAGGCGAGAACCGTGCATCTTGGTCGGATAAACTAGATGATGCACTTTGGGCCTTCCGTACCGCTTACAAAACACCCATCGGGTGCATGTCATCTACCGATCGAGCTACAACACAAAGCCTACTAGGCCTTGAAGCATGCAAACTTTGACCTTGAGACCGCGGGTGGTCACCGTAAAGTTCAAATCAATGAATTAAATGAACTTCATGATCATGCCTATGAGAACTCTTTGATCTATAAAGAGAAAACAAAGAGGATCCATGACTCAAAGATTAAAAACCGCGTTTTCAATATCGGTGATCAAGTCCTCCTTTTTAACTCTCGATTGAAGATGTTCTCGGGCAAGTTGAAATCACGTTGGTCCGGACCGTTCACCATTACCCAAGTCTTTCCATATGGCACCATTGAGTTATCTCAAAACTCCGGGCCAAACTTCAAGGTGAACGATCATCGAATTAAGCACTACTTTGGAGGGGACGTACCTCAATTGGTTGTCCCGGATCTCCAAACCTTCCCCAAGGATAAATGAATTCGGGGATTGGGTCAAGCTTAGTAACCCTAAACAAGCGCTTCGTGGGAGGCACCCCATGCTTATCCGTAATTATCTTATGTAGTAATGAATACGTGTTTTTTTGTTGTGAGAGGCGTGCCTCTTTCCTTTCTCATTTGCTTGTGTTTTTATGATTGTCTTGGATTTTTGAAGCCTCTCGTGCTTGTGGTTTTGTCCTTCGATCACTCGAGCTTCAAATCCTCAGCTTCATTTGGGAAATCCAATATCCTAATCTTATCGACTGACGTTTATCTTTAAGCATACTTGATAAACGGCTTAGGATTTACGTAAAGACCCTTCTAAAAAAGCTTAATCACATCATTAGGCACATTCCTAAAACGTAAGGTCGAAGTGATCCTTTTGAAACTATTAATATGAGCATGAGGATTATCAATTTCTAAACCATGAAACGGGTTCGCTTGAACCAATTGAAGCAAATTGGTTTTGATCTCGAAATGATCGGCATTGATTTCGGGTAAAACAATAGCCTCTCTGTAACCCTCGGTGGGTGCACGGAGTAATTCATCTATAGTTCGATCCGCCATTGCGACTATGGTTGGTCCGGGAATTGGTTCTTCTAAATTGCAAGGTTCAACAACAACTGGAAGGGTTTGTTGTTGTTGACGACGGTTACGGTTACGAGTTTGCGAGCGAGTGCGCATGCACTTAAAAAGAGAAAATCAAAAAGGAAAAATCTAGAATTAAAAGAAAAATTTTACACTAATTTTTTTTTAAGGACAATTTTTTTATATTTTTGATTTTTTTTGTGTTTTTTATATGATAGCTATACTAAAAAGAAAAGAAAAATATTTTTTACTTTTTATATTTTATGATTTTTTTTAATTTTGAAATTTTTTTAACAAAAATGAAACTTTCGAGGACGAAAGGATCTTCAAATCTTATCAACAAACACAAAACGAGAGATTCGTTAACTCAAATTCCCGGCAGCGACGGCAAAAATTTGATACGGTAAATAATATATACTAATATATAATACCACAAGAGCAATTAAGAAAATTCCCTAAGGAAAATTCACTCTTAAAATATATATATAATATATTATATACGTATGTTTTCCGGAAAGTATGATTTCCCGGGTCGTTTTCCCAACGATTTGAGAAATTGAAACCTCGCTTGATATTGGATACTGATTTGAATGGGTTCGAAGATTGATTGGGTTTTCTATAACTACTAATTAAAAACAAGCAATTAAAAACAATTAAAGCACTTAACAATTAACGGGAAACAAATAAAACGCGACAAATAAGCAAGTAAACTAAATTTAACTCCTAAAAATGTAAACTAAATTTCTAAACCTAAGATAGGACAAAAGAAAATTTTAGGAAAAAGAAAAACATTTTTTTGATTATTTTTGAATTTATTATGAATTAAAAACTAATTTAATCTAATTAAATCCTAAAAAATAGCAAATTAAGTACTAAAAATTTAGAAAAATGATTTTTAAACTTAGAAAAGTCTAAAATAACATAAAAACTCAGAAAACTATTTTTAACAAAAATGAAAATTAAAATCTAAAAGGTGTGAAAATAATTTTTCTTAATGTAAACCTAAAGCTATTTTTTATAAAACTAAAAACTATTTTTTTTGTAATTTTCTGAAACTTTTTTTTATTTTTTATATATTTTTGAAAATTTAAACTTACGAAAAATCCTAGTAAATTGTAAAATAAAAGGAAAAATCTGAAAAATTCAGGTAAAATCTAAAATGCAACAAAGATTTAAGGAAAAATAAAAGGAAGGTGTCAGCTTAACAAATAAGCTCAATAAGCCCGTAGTTAAGCTACGGCTTATTAGCTAAAAGGGAAATGAAAATGAGTTTAAAGATTTAATGGAAAGAGAAGAGGACGGATGAGCTATTGTAGCATGATGGTTAACATGTTGGGTTTATAAGAGTGAGGTCGTGGGTTCGAGGTTGGCAGACACCCCTTTTTGCTTTTTTTTCTGAAACAGCTTATGAATAAGCTGTTTTCAGAAACTAAGGGTTTGAACTTAGGAAAACTTTGTTGGCACTTAAAAGCTTGCACAAGCTTAAATTTAAGCTCGTTTTGAAAACCAAAAGTTGTTCTGAGAAGCTAAAGATTTGATCTATCTAAAACTCATAAACTACTTAACCTATGAATTCTAAAAGCTAACTGAATTTTGAAAGAAAACTAATAAACTCAGGAAATAAGGCAATAATCTCAAAAACTATATAAGCTCAAATGCTCAAAAAGCAATTTCAGACCTTAAGCCTCTACAAACTTAGCTAAACTACTTGTGGACTATAAATCCAAATCATAAAATCAAACACTTTAAGCTAGAAAGCAAAATTTTAAAAGCTAAATTCTAAATCCTACTGTTTTTGGCTTTTTGGCTGACTTTTGTCAGCAAATTTAAGCTAGGAAATAAGCAAGAAAGTGAAAACTAAGCCCTAATCTATATTAAGCTACATCTACTCTATAAGCTACTTGAACCTTAAAAGCTAAAACCTATGATTACCTTACTAAATTTGAAACTAAAAGTGACAGCAGGAACAACTAAGGTTCCTGCTGATGCACTTTGCAAGAGCTCAGGCACCCTAAAGGTTTGGTACTACACTAAACACTCTTATTGAGTGTGGACAAACACAAAACAAGCACAAACCAAGCCTTAAATGGCTTGGTTCACATTTGCTCAAGCAAAGAAAGAGTGTAAATTTCCCCTGGTGCTGAAATGAACATAATAAGCCCTATTCTTTTCATTTCCAAAATCTAACTTATAAAAACTCTTTAACTATTAATTTTAAATGAAATTGAAACTGACTCAATGAAAAACTAAAGCTCACTTTGACTTGATGTGGACAATAGAATGCTTATTCCAAACACCCCTTTATACCTTGACAGATTAGATCAAAGCTTATAAAATAAAAACTAGACAACTAAATCTTAATACCAGATACTAATTAACTAATAACTAACCTAATAAACATAAATCATTAATCACTTAAGCCAAAATCTAAATCTACAACTAATTATTAACTAATATTTTTGGTTTTTATGAGTTTTAGACAAGTAGATGAAAAACAAATATCTATAAGACTTAAGCTAAAAACAGATGATGAATAAGCATAAAATAACAATATAGCACTAAATTTATCAACTAGAAAACAGATAAGCACTTTTAATAAGCAAATAAGATAAATTAATCTAACTTAGGGCAATTTAAAGCTAAAAATTAAAACAAGGAAAGTAAAAGGAAAACTTACAGTTTGCCTAGCTTAACAAGGCACAAAATGGACTCTCAAGAGCTATTGTGCTACAAGCGCACCTAGCTTATAAAATAAGCTAGAGTAAAGCTTGAGATCCTTCCATTTTAGATCTCCCTTCCAAAAGCTTTTGAACCCAAATTAAGCAAAGGTAAATAAGTACTTAAACTAGTTTTAGATATTGAGTATGATTAAGACCAAGTTAAGCTCAAATCATGAGCTTAGAGACTCATGAGAGCTGTTGAGCTTATAGGAGCTTATTTAGCTTTAGCTTAAAAATTTAGGACAAATGAAAAAGAGAGAGAGCTTATGAATGTAAAAACTGAATTTCATTAACAAAAGCAACTGATTACATTACTTTAAAAAGAAATTACAAAACATTTAAGGAAAATTACATTTGGCTAAAAACGAAATTTTAAGCTACCTAAAAGCTACTAAAAAAACTAGATCTGTGTGTGTGTGAGGTGAGAGCCTATTTATAGTGCCAAGCTGAAGCTTCTAGGCCTGAAATCTGTTAGACGCGCCCATCAATCTCAGCCAATCATTTCTTCAATCATTTGAGGGCTATTGTAAGCCGTTGGATCAAATGTGGATGCTCAAGGATTGCCAAGCTGTCATTCTCATGATGTGACAGCTTGTGCTAGTTTACTGAGTGAATGTAGTGCAAATTCCTCATTCCTTTGTGCTTTCTCCATAGCCACGTGGCTTTGATGCTTGGGAGCTAATGAGATGCTTTGATTTGACCCATTTGACCCTGCCATCTTGTTAACGATCCCATGAATTGACTTAATCACCCCTTAATTTGGATTTGCCCCTTGTTTTACCCATGGTTAAACTGAAACGACTGAATAGTACCAAGGATCTTCGCGCTCTTTTTTAACTGAACGGGTAAATCAGTTTTAAACTTTGAGAGATGGCACATTTGGCCCTTGTGGTTGGTTATAAAAGGTATAGGGTAAAAAGGACTTTGTAAATTGACAGGAATGGTCCTTGTGGTTTTATAAAAAAGATAATGGGCTAGGTTTTTGGGCTTATGGATCCGGGCATGGCCCATTTAGGATTAGGGACTATTTTTGCAACTTTTGAAACTTGAAGGGCTATTTTGAAACATTTTGGGTCTTGTCTTTTGTGGTTGACTTCTGTTTGACCAAGATTGACTAGAGTTGACTGAAGATTTGACTTTTTCTGGCTTTGGCTTCCGGCTTTTGTTCACTCTTCCGTTCTTGTGTCCGTGCTTGCCCGTTTTTGACAGTTTTCATATGATTTTTGATATATCCGTACATGCACACACAGAACACTAAAACAAGTATATTTTTGCCATTTTTCACTGTGTTTTGGGTTTAATTGGGTTATTTTAGGTACAAATGGATATGTGTATTTACACTTATCAGGTGGCACGAATGAATTATGATTGTTGGCAGTTGTTGTGGAAGATGAAAGATTTGTCTAAAGTCATCCAGTGTAAGAGTGAGTTCTGGCTTGTCCAGCATAAACTTGAGCCGATACTTTGATTCGTCTTCTTTCAAAGTATGCCAGAACTGTGCCATATAAATCCATGGAACAGATGAAGAAGCTGCAATGCTGAATCGTAATGGATGAAGTCTTTGATGATATTCAGTTAGAATTATTGCTTCTGCCGACATTGCACATGCTCGAGATCAACTTTCTTGTTAGCATCCATAAGATCATATCTCTTGTTCGGAGGGCACAGTTCATCTGGATGAACATCAGCTGCATGTTGTTGTTGTGCCATGATGATTACTGAATGAATACATTTGAGATGTTAGATAACAAATAATTCATTTGACATTTTTGTCTTTTTCCACTCTGTCTGTTTTATATGTTCTGGCAATTCTTTTTGAACATATTTTTGATCAGTTTCTTTCCCATGTGCTCGTTCTTGCTTTTTCTAGCACATACCCGCGGGCAATTCGCTTTATTCCTTTTGAATTAACAATTTTTTGTGTTTCTGGCAATTCTTTTTACGAAAACACTTTGATATGCTTTTTCGCGTAGATTTATCTCTCTCTTTATGGATTTAGAATATCCTCACCAGAAATACCTTGTGACATGATACTCTTTCAAGAATAGAGGAAAAATTTCTCTTTTGATCTAAATCAAAGATATCTTTTATGACAAATAAAGAGAAAATCATTCTACTTCTTAAAATTGTTTTGGTGAAAGAGTATCATTTTGCCAAACAATATCAGATTTTGAGAACTTTTTCAGAAATCTTTTGACAAAAACTTTCTTTATAATGATAACATAGAAGCATGTAATCATAAACCCACAACTGAATGGACACTAAGTCACTCACTCCTCATTCTGTTCATTGCAGAAAATGGCCGAAGCCGGACATGACTTAGTCCACTTAAACAATTGAGATTTGGATTAACAACTTCAAGTTATAAACAAAACACTTTTGCTTTGACTTTTTGTCATGAATCCTAAACAATGAAGACAAACACATCTAATTTAATAATTGAATAGACACTAAGTCACTCACTCCTCATTCTGTTCATTGCAGAAAATGGCATAAACCGGACATGACTTAGTCCACTTATACAATTACGAATAGATATTTCTGACTCAAAGCTTAGAATTCATAAAAACTTGATTTCTTTGCCAAAATTATTTAACGTTTTCACCACACATGAGAAACTGATCTTTTTGTACCACAGACATTCAAACATTAAACATCATAAACATTAATCATCAAAGTTATTTCTTTCTGAACACAACTTCACATATACACAAATTTAATTTTCACTGAATTTTGACTCTTGACCATTACCGAGTTTGACCTTTTAGTTCCGATTTTTGATTGCTTATCCCTTCCAGAAGGGGTTTTCTCAAACAAGATAAACACTTATTCCTTTTACTTTATGAAAAACTAAACTCGATTTTTATATTCATTTTTCCATTTTTCATACTCCAAACAATCAAACTGGATATTTTGTCAAACTCGATAAACACCATACATTTCCGAGTTTCAATTTCAGTTACTAATTAACGATCCCTAAGCTATTTATCACTTATTTACACATACCCATTGCTTATTATCGTCCTTGATTACAATTATTTTCACAAACTCCATAAAAACATAAAAAAACACAAACTCGGTAAACATCAATATTACCGAGTTTAAACTCGATAGTGCAAAACAATCAATTATCAATCTGATAATGCTTAATCCACTTACGTTTGAGAAAGAAAAATAATCGAAATCGTTGTAATGAACTCAAAAAGATTGGAATGAATTTCTTCTCAAACTCGGTAAATGGATCCGGTAATAGAAAAGATGAAACTCGAAAATGACATCCCTTTTTATAACTTCCAAAAATATTTTTGAAAATTGACACTTTTAGCCCATGTACTTCTATTTTTCAATTCTGACCATGTTTCTTTGGAATTTGTTTATGAATTTTCACAAACTCCCCTTTGAATAATGAATCTTTTTCAAAAACTCCCCCTTGAAATGAAATCATGTAAAGTACTTAGTCCGAAAATGAAGATGCTTAAATAAAAACTCCCCCTTGAAACTATAACATTTTCCAAATGTAGTATTTGTGAGAGATCATTGTTTTTATTTTATTTCCAAAAAGATGTATGTGAATGGAAAATTTTAAGAACTCCCCCTTAGATCATGATTCCGTATTTTCAATTTGAAAGCTTTTTATAAAAACTTGGATTCATGAAACTAAGCATGTGATCTTTTTAAATTATTTATTTATTTATTTATTTTTATTTTTATTTTATTTTTTTTAATATGAAAAATATGTCAAATCTTTTTGGTATTTTGAAATTTTGAAAATTTTCTTTTGTTTTTGAAAAAATTTATTTAACATGTCTTTTAATGTATAGCTATGTCAAGAGATACACTTTGTCAGGCATCCACGAGTGGAGTCATATATCTCATACCAATTCGATGAACTAAGTACTCAAAGCGTTCTTATGGAAGCGCCTTAGTAAATAGATCTGCAAGTTGGTATTCTATCCCGACAAAGTAAATTTCTACAATACCCTTCTCAACATGTTCTTTAATAAAATGATATCGGATGTCAATGTGCTTCATCTTAGAATGTTAGACCGGATTGCATGAAAAATAGCAATGACCACATCTTGGAGTTTACAGTACATTGGAATCACGATCTGTACTTATAGTCCAATAAGTCCACAGTTGAGACGCGACCCAAATAACTTGTGCACAACATGCAGACAAGGAAACATATTCAGCTTCAGCCGTTGACATCGCAGTACAATCTTGTTTCTTTGAACTCCAACTCATGAGCTTTCCACCTAGAAATTACAATCCTCCTGATGTACTCTTACAATCATCTTTACATCCTGCATGGTCCCGAATCTGAATAGTGCCAATTAAGTTTAAATCTGAAATCCATCGGATCCCAAAGCACCGCCTATGTTATAGGACTGTCTCCAGGTACCGAAAGATCCGTTGTAACCTTATTTTAGGTGTTTGACCGTAGTAACATCTTGATATCGGCACAAACAAAAGTAGCAAAAGCAATGTCTGGTCGACTGGCTGTTAGGTACATAAGCCCTCCTATCATACGACGATAAGTCGTTTGATCAGTAGGAGTGCCTTATAAATCAGCATCCAGCCTCTCAGTTGCCATAGGTGTACTCATGGAAACACATTCATAACTAGACATGTTTCTTTAGCAACTTTATTGCATATTGGGTTGACTGACTTATAATAAGCACGGGGAGATTGATGAACTTGAAGTCTAAGAAAGAACTTAAGTTCACCCATCCTTTGACATTCAAATTATTTTTCATTAAGTTAGGCAAAACGTTTTGAAAAATCTTGATTGTTGAACCAAAAATAATGTGTCATCAACAAATACTTGTACAAGAAATATGTCTTCCCGTGACGTCGTGATAAACAAAGTTGGGTAAATTATACCTTAGTGACCATTCAATTAGAAAAGAAGACAATTTGTCATACCACACACAAGGTGCTTGCTTAAGACCGTATAGAGCTTTTTTCAACCTGTAGACATGATCTGGAAATTCTGGATCAATAAACCCTTTAGGTTGGCTGACATAGACTTCTTCTTTCAAAGGACCATTGAGAAAAGCCGTTTTGACATCCATTTGAAAGATAGTGATATTCTTATGAGCAGCATAAGCAATAAACATCCGAACAACCTCAAGACGAGCAACAGGAGCAAATGACTCTTCAAAATCAATGCCTTCTTCCTGCTTATATCCTTTAGCCACAAGACGAGTTTTGTTCCGAACCACAATATTTTCAGCATCACACTTATTCTTCCAAAGCCATTTGAGAGCAATAATATTCTTTCCTTCTGGTCGTGGAACGAGTCCCAACTTGAAGTCCTCTTAAATTGATTCACTCATCTGCATCGACTCAATCGCAACTGGTTGTCACCATTGCTTCCTTTGATATTCTTTGGTCAATAGTACAACGGTTAATGCATACATGCATACATCAGAATCAGTTTGAAACTGAGACGAGATCCATGACCGGTTTGGATGGTCACCATAACTTGGGTTAGAGGATGATCTTTTGACCAAGTGTGAGTTAAGGGTGTATTAGGCAGAAATGCTGCCACATAGATGGTTCAAGAGCAATGTATATGACTCAATTTCTCATGACTTGAGATTATATTGGACAAACTGTGCATTCATCAAATCAGCAGTGTCTTCTTGATTAAATTCATCAGCCTCGGACAAAGAGATTGGAGAAGTTTATTGGTTAGATGTAGTGACAACAGGAGGAGCCTCATGCGTGTCAACAATGATTAAAGATGTGGAAGGTGAGTCTTCATGAACTTGAGTCGGTTGTGCAGCGGAATAGATGGGTGTATCAGAAGACTTCTGCTCATAATATTCTTTAAACATTGGACCGAACAAATTATCTAAATCTTCTTTGGATGGAGTATTCATTGGTTCTGCTGATGAATTATGATTGTTGTATCGTTGAAGTTTGGGTTCTAAACAGTCGTGTTCAGAAGCCATTGCTGTGAGCTAGTCAAACTTGACATGAATGGTCTCCATTATCATTTTGGTCCGTCGGTTATAAATTCAAAAACCTGTTGATGTTTCCGAATAACCAATAAACACCCCAATGTCTGCTTTTGGTTTCATTTTTCCAAGATCATCACGGTCATTTGTTGGATAACACAATGAGCCAAACACATGAAAATAAGCAATGTTCGGTTTTCGACCGCGTAATAGCTCATAAGGTGTTTTGTTGTATCGTGTATGGATGATTGACTGATTTTGAGTAAAACAAGTTGTAGCCACTGCTTCAGCCCAAAGAAATTCAGGTAACTTAGAAAAGATAAGCATTCTGCGAGCAACCTCAACAAGAGTACGATTACTTCTTTCCAATTACTCCATATTCTGAGGTGTTCGAGCAATTGAAAATTGTTGCATGATGCCTAACTTTTCATAATGAGCTTTAAGAGTTGAATTTTTGAATTCAGTACCATTGTCAGTACGAATCTTACAAACTTTGGCTTTGTAATTCAATTGAGACTGAGTATGAATTTCCTTGATAATCCTGGAGTTCATCTTTCTGAGCGAAGAAAAATAAACCCACGTATATCAAAAAAATCATCCACTATCACAAGAATATACTTCTTTCCATTGATCGAAGCTACCCTCATTGACCGCCATAAATCCATATGAAGTAATTCCAAATTTGGAGTGATCGCTTGGAACCAATTTAGGTGGATGAGAACTTTCTTACTTATCCCCTTAACACAAGTAGAAACATAGGTGATCCTTTCCATATTTGAACTTTAGGTAGGACCGTCACCAAGTTCAAGTCTGAGTAAGATCATTTATGTACCAAAATTACATGTGTCATCCTTCGTCCAAAACACGACATTTGTTGAAGTTGCTTTGTGACATGAACAAACGGGTGAAGAAGCATTTGCGCGTGAGGTCCATGTCAGAAATGGAGATAGTATACAAATTAGAATCACGTCCACCTGTGAGCAAATCATCTCCTTGCAGATTTCGTACGTAACATGTATTGGAACGAAAAGCCACTTCTAAATCTCCATCACAAAATTGTCCAACACTAAAGAGGTTATGTCCAAGACCTTCAACATAATATACATGACAAATAGTGGATGATTGTCATGTATATAATCGCCATAGCCTGTGATTGCTGCAAAATTATCATTTCTAAAGCGAACGGTGCCCATGAATTTCTCAATGAAATTTCTCAATAGTGACCGATCACCCGTCATATGCTTTGAACAACCGCTGTCAACAACCCACAGAACGATCTGAACTACCTGCAACACAAGAAGAGACAACACATGGACAACTGGGCAATTTGACTACCCATTTCTTAACTGAAACCGATGGTTTCTCAGATGAACGATTAATTATGAACATTTAGATTGTATTGCTGAGACAGGAGTCAACTAACATTTGGATTGTTTTCAAACCACTTTTGCCACATCTACTTGTTCGCAATTGTTCTTCTGAACTGGCTTAACGGTTTATCTGTAAAATTTGTTTTCTTTATCCTAGATGCACTAGAAACCTTATCCTTAAGCCTTTTGAGGCACTTTCTACATCAATCTTAGATTTGGAAACTACAAAAGTAGTATCTAGAGTCTTAGATTGTGTCTCTTTCTTAGAAAACCTAGTCTTAGGAGCTACGTAAGTAGTTTCTAAAGATTTTGGTGTTCTAGAATTAGTGGAGAAGGTTCTACGAACATTTGAACGCACATTACAATTTATTCTATGCAAGACTTTTATCATGGACAAGGAATAAGCACAGTTCTGCCATACAAGAAACACATAACAAAGTTTTTGCTTTAGAAGCGTTTGCAACATCAACATCAATTACATTCTCCTTATTCGAAATAACATTCGCAGATGTATTATCTTTTTGCTTATTTTTCCTAACATAAACTGAAACATTCTTTGCTGCTTTCTTAGAGTTGACTAAAACACTGTTCGTAACACTTGAATCTTTACTCATTGGTCTTCTATCTCTAGATGTAGCATTCACTCCTGTAGAAGATAAACCACTTTTAGTCTTGTTTTATTTGTGATTCACGTGTTTGGTGACAACCTGTCCATTCCTGTTTAATGACTTTTTGTGCTGATTTGCCCTTGTTTTGTTTATTAAGATGAAGTCGTAAAGTGGGGGGGAAAAACCTTTTTGGGTTTTGACACAAACATGGTTTTCTCTGTTTTGGAACACCCCGTTTTCTTTGAAAAGCGTGTTTGTTTAGAGTGTGACACAAAGAAGAAATTATAGAACCACCTTGTTTTGTCAAACTTAGTATTTATAGACTTACCTTTTTCAACTTTTTCCAATCTTGTCTTTAATTTAGATATGGTAGACAAAAGATCATGATTCTCAGCACGAATAACACCATATGCATATGTTTTCTCAGAAACATGAACAATTAATTCATCCATTTCCTTATGAGTTTGAGACCGTGTCTTTTTGATTGAATCGAAAAGCTTTTGATATTCAATTTTGAAATTGTCGCGTTCTTTTATCAAACATTGCACTTTAAAATCCAAAGACACGTTCTCATTCTTAAGTTTCTCCAACTTTGAAATCCAAGAGTAATCAAGAGGATTTGTGTTTTTATTTCTTGAAGTTGAATCCCATTTATGTTTTTCTTTTTCATGTTGTAGCTTTAATTCAAAATCAACACTTTGCTTTTGACATCTTTGAACATCTTTTTCAAGAATTTTTATTCTAGACTGCAAACCCTCTTGAATCTCAAAAGATTTCTTTTTGACTTGGTCAAGTTCATCACTTAAGATCTTATCTACGCATTCATGATTTAACAACACACACAGCTCAACATCATGTTTGAGAGATGCTTCCAAAAGTTGATCTTTCAACAAATCATTTTGCTTCTCTAGTTCATCAAGCTCACTTTCTGTCGACTCAAAAACATCTTTCATTTCTTTTATATCCCTTTGAAATAGATTACGAAAGAATTCAAGATAAACCTTCAATTCGTTAAGAATTGGTTTAACTTGATCTTGACAAAAATCATTGATTTGTATCTCTGCCGGTGATGTGTAAAAAATGCTTGCTCTTTTACAGTTCTGTTGTATTAGCAAAGACAACTTTTCAAAACAAACTTTTATCTTGTCTAATTCTTTGATCAAAGGTGACTCACTTGGCATATTTTTTGATACCGGAATCTTAACCGAGGGAATAGAAGAAGATGGAAAATATTTTTGCTCTACAGAAAGCTCTTTTTGAGGAACAAAATCTTTATAAAGCGCATTTAATTTTTTTTTTTTTTATAGTGAATTTGTCCAGCAATTTTATGTTTATTTGCAACAACCTTGGATCATTCATGTATTTTTGTCATTTTTTTGTTGACCTTTGAAAGCACCTCAAGAAGTGACCCTCAGAATCCTAACATCAAAGGAATTTCTAAATACCTGAAATTAATTAGCAACATATACCTATGGACACATTGAAATAGCTTGCTTGGAGTGTATAAGCTTTGGATACCCCAACCCTGTTTTAATTGTTGGTCATAATACTAACAATGTTATGGTCCAATCATAAACATTCCTTGTAAAGAATTACCAAGTTTCAAATCAGATCAACATTCTATTATCAGTTGGCCTCCAAGATCTAGAAATAGTATCAGATACATATTCCTCTTTTTCACTCTTTTGCCTTATTAAAATCAATGTGTCTTTTGTAATTCTCATTTTCCGTTTGTAATTTTGACATCTAATCTAATTTATCTCTTTGTTTTTTTCGAGATCTCGAATGTATCCTTCGATCACGACCATTGAGACTAAGCTTGATTATTAAAACGTTCTGCCGTTCATCAGCTTCAAGAAATTCGTTGAGATAATTATTATCCTTGTTTATGCTTTCCAAAATCCGAACCCGTTCCTTATACATCTCAATCTGACTAGTCAAATGCGTGTTTTGTTTTTGGACTTGTTGAGCAACTATTTGTTGTTTTTCAGCTTCCTGATATGCATTTCTAGCAAGTTTTTCTATTGCACATAGATCAGGAACATGTGTATCTTTTTCAACACTGCCACTATTAACACTTCCCTTGAATGAATCAAATTTAATATTGCTATTAATTTGATCATTACCAATGGTACTGTTAATAATTTTAGTATGAGTTGGATACATTTGTTCATTATTCTCATCGATGGATGAAGATTGTACCTCACTTATAAATGCAGACTCACAACTTGGCCCATCATCAAATATGATCAACTAGTTTAAATTGGCCATTAAGCATTGTTTGCACTGAGCTTCTTCCCTTCTTCCCATCCTTGAAGCATCAGCAAAGAGAAAATCATTCTGCCATTGTACGAATTACACAGCTACCATCTTGTTAGTCAACACATCTGCTCCATGAAATACTTCGAGTCACGAACCCTTGGCTTTGGACAATTCCTAGCATAATGTCCTTTTCCACTGCAGTTGTAGCATTGCAAGACTTAAAGAAGCTCTATTGGTGGCCGAACATGAAAGCTGAGATCGCCACCTATGTCAGTAAATGTCTGACCTGTGCCAAGGTAAAGGCTGAGCACCAAAAGCCATCCGGTCTACTCCAACAACCTGAAATCCCAGAGTGGAAGTGGGAGAAAATAACCATGGATTTCGTCTCAGGACTTCCAAGAACGCCAAGTGGTTATGACTCCATCTGGGTTATTGTTGACCGATTAACCAAATCTGCTCATTTCTTGCCGATGAAGAAGACTGACAGCATAGAAAAACTCGCCCAATTATACTTAAAGGAAATTGTATGTAAGCATGGCGTACCTACGTCAATTATCTCTGATAGAGACAGCTTGTTTACATCAAGATTTTGGAAATCACTGCAAGAAGCGATGGGAACCCAACTGGATATGAGCACCGCTTACCACCCAGAGACAGATGGTCAAAGTGAGAGAACTATTCAGACGCTGGAGGACATGTTACGAGCATGCGTAATTAATTTTGGTAGTAGCTGGGATCGACACTTACCATTGGTCGAATTCTCCTACAATAACAGTTATCATGCGAGCATCAAGGCTGCGCCATTTGAAGCTTTATATGGGCGAAAGTGTAGATCGCCAGTTTGCTGGAGTGAAGTTGGAGATAGCCAACTCACTGGCCCAGAATTGGTCCGAGAGACAACAGAAATGATTGTTCAAATCAAGAATCGGTTGATAACTGCCAGAAGCCGTCAGAAAAGTTATGCGGATGTCAGACGCAAACCAATGGAATTTCAAGTGGGTGATATTATCGCCTTTGAGGGGTGTAATTTGCTTTGGGAAACGTGGTAAGTTGAGTCCACGATACATTGGGCCATTCAAAATCATAGAAAGAATTGGCCCCGTGGCATACAAGCTAGAGCTTCCTGATAAACTCCGTGGAATTCATAACACCTTCCATGTTTTGAATCTCAAGAAATGTATGGCGGATGAAAACTTGGTTATCCCACTTGAAGAGATCCAACTTGATGACAAATTGCACTTTATTGAAGAACCACTAGAGATCATGGACCGGGAAGTGAAGCAGCTCAAGCAAAGTCGAATTCCCATTGTCAAAGTTTGATGGAATTCAAGGCGAGGTCCAGAATATACATGGGAACGAGAGGATTTCTTCAAAAGAAATTACCCTCATCTTTTCTCGAGCAATCAGAAGACAAGAAAGAGAAATCAAGCACCGGGACGGCGCTCCCGTAAGGAGGGGAGGATGTAAAACCCCGTATTTAAGGTCACTATTTATTCCGAGCTTTATTTCTATTTTTATTTTTATGCAAAGTCATTAATTTTACGTTTACCCGATTTGGTAAAAATTTCCCGTTCTTAGCTTTAAGTGAGCCGTATTTAGGAATCTATTCCGTCTTCATTCCTTAAGTGGTTTAATATTCTCATAATACTCCCCGATGATTATAATTTACATCATTGTCATTTTCCGTTGTGTTTCGCGTTTAAGTAAATTTCTTGCTTAAAACTCGCGTTTTACCTTAAACTTAACTTTACTTAAATTTAATTCCTACTATACTTTAAATTAAATACACAACAATAAAAATCAAAAAAAATATATTGCTTTCATATCTAAGGCCATATGGCCAGTTACACAACACAACACATAAACCATTTCCAATTTTCCATAAAAACCTACTTATTACTTCATTTCTTCCCATACATGAATTTTTATCAAAACCATCCATCTTCAACTCTCTCCTTCTCCTCCTCTCCTAAATCAGCCAACCACACATCAATAAACCACCATCCAAATCCCATTTTCAAGCTACAAAAATCAAAAGGGTTAAAGAGAACAAGGTTTTAAAGGAAGGATAATTTTTGTTTGGCCTAAAAACTCCATCTTCACCTCCATTTTTAAGGTTTAAGGGGCTGAGGTTATTTGGATATTTTGGGTGAGTAATAACCTTGATTATAAGGGTTCTAAAGTGTGTTAAGAAGATGTTTTATTTGGGGTCTTTTGTCCGAAATCAGCCATCAACCAAGAAGGGTGTTTTTGTGTTTGATCTTCTTGTCTAAATCATCTTCTAGTAAAGTTATTTCTTTTCCTTTGATTTTTCTTTGATTTTGATCCATTCATATGGATGTTTATATTCTGAAAATGCATGTATGTTGATGTTCTTGAGGGTGTCTTTAATTATTATGGCATTGCATGTGGGTAGAGGATGATTAAAATGATGTTTAAATAAGTTTTGAAGTTAAAGGTTAGGACTATTTGAATATCAGTAGCAAAACGTGGGTTTATCTCAAAAGATTTGGCCTATAGCCTCCTAGGAAATTTAATAAATGGATAGATATAGGTCTTAGCATCATGAGATAGTTGTATGCCCAACCAATTCCTCCGGATGAGGAAGTTATGGCCGTTTTACGGTAATTAGTCGAATCTGGATAGTTGTTTGGGAAACGGATTTAACCACTAAACTTTTCCACAAAGTTCTGCATTTTAAAGCATGGGTCAGTAGTAGCCACATTAATCTAACTTCTCCAATTTGAATCACTTTGATTGCTATCATGGTTTGGGATTTATGTCCGTTTTCGTAAAGGGTAAAATTTTTGGAAATAATCTGGTTTGAGTAGTCAAGGGCAAAAGAGTCTTTTACTATGGTTCTGAAACTTTGTAGATAAGGAGCCTTACATTTTTGAAAACTAGACTCGAAGGGATTTCCAGGAGTAAAAGCCTCATGTTTAGAACATTTGTGAGCTAGGAGTTATGAGTTCATCAAGTCAAGTTAAAATCAAAAACTGAGTTTTTACGTCTAGTCTCAAAGTTTAAAAACGTTTAGTACACCTTGATAAAATAAGAATTAAAAGACGAAACTTAGTAGAGGTTTATTTAACTATGAGACCAGATCATAAGTCATTTTGGGAGTAAAATAAATTAGGTAAGTTTGAATGCAATGCCATACATATTTTGGGAACATGTCTCGTGACCACTTGTTTTATTTTACGTATTGTTTCTTTTCATCGTACTAAGTCGCGTCACGTCTTTTAGGATGTGCTTAGGAGTACTTCTCGCTCGTTCGACACTCGTCATACTTCTGATCTAATTGTTCTATCGGTGAGTTCATAGCCTTGCCTTTCTACTTATAAATGTTTTTATAAACCCCGCGAGGGAGATACATGCTAGTTTTATAAATTGAACACAAGTGATTTTCGGTATGCTGGACCCGATTGTGAACTAATTGCATAAGTACCTATTGCAAAAAGGCCCCTAATTTCATGCACTGTTAATTACCTATGATGGGTGAGCGCTAGTACATTAAGTAGATCTATTGGGCCGTGACTGCCCTGTCTGGGGTTGTGACATCCATGGCGCGATCACCCCTAAAGGACATTTTGTATTGAGAATTTCTTTAGGTATATTGCAATATTACCTAGTTGTGGGGCAAATGATTACATATTTATAATATGTTGGTTAACGTTTCAGTGGCATGAGCTTAATGCATTAGTGATTATAACTTGTTTGATCCACAAGTTTTCGATGATTAAAAATACTTGTGTTCACTCTTTATTTCATATAAACTCTATGGATTCACTCAACGTTTTCGTTGACTTTTTAGCATGTTTTATCTCAGGTAATCAGGGTTGATGGCTTGGAGTGGCGAATGGAGTTTAGCGCGAAATGTTTTGACTAAACTTGTTTTGGTTCCATTCATTAAAAACACTTTGTGTTATGGTTTTTAAAGTTAAAACTTATGTTATGATGTTGTATGGTGATGATCTTGTGGACAAATTTTCGACTCTGATCTTACATGAATGGGACAATGTATGTTTTAAACGTCTCTTTTGAGTCGTTCTTTATATTCTTACGTTGTTGTGCTATGACTTAACACCCAAACTGTTGGTTCCGCTGCAAGTAAATTTGGGGGTGTTAAACAAACAAGGCCAGACTCGAAGAAGCTTGTACGATCACTATGAACGAAAGATGCTCAGCCGTATTATTAAACAAGCTTCCATCAAAAGAAAAAGACCCAAGGAGTTTTACTATTCCTTGTGACATTGGCCAATTGCATATCAATAATGCGTTAGCAGACCTAGGGGCTAGCATAAGCTTGATGCCGTATACGATGTACGAAAAATTAGGTTTAGGAGAACCAAAGGCTACTAGAATGAGCTTAGAACTTGCGGATAGGTCGATCTAATACCCAAGAGGAATAATTAAAAATGTGCTCATAAAAGTTGATAAATTTGTCATTTCCATAGATTTTGTTATCTTGGATATGCCCGAAGACTCTAGGGTCCCTATAATTTTAGGAAGACCATTTTTGGTAACCGCTCGAGCTATGATAGACGTGTTTAATAAAAAAATAACGCTAAGGGTAGGGGATGATGAAGTAATTTTTGACGTAGATCAATCGATCAAGAAACCGCCCGCTGAAGATGATGCATGCTATGGAATTGATGACTTAGACGACACAATCAACGCAGAAGTTTATGAATTACTAGCAAATGATAGGTCTGATTCGTTTTTACTCAAGGGGCTGGAGAAATCAATTGATCAATCAGATCTAAAAAGCTATGAATCTTTAGAAAATAAATCTAACAATGAATCTGATTTAGGGATACCAATACGGCGTATTGTTAGGAATAGAAAAGTGACGATCTTATTGAGATAAAAGTCTTGTAATAATTAGTGAAATATTAAGTGTGTAATAGTTAGGAAAAGGTCTCGTGACTAAATGTAGTCACGAGACAAGGCTAA
This sequence comes from Tanacetum coccineum, assembly GCA_026074375.1. Taxonomy (NCBI): domain Eukaryota; kingdom Viridiplantae; phylum Streptophyta; class Magnoliopsida; order Asterales; family Asteraceae; genus Tanacetum; species Tanacetum coccineum. The sequence continues at coordinate 24,522 of BQNB010033752.1, read as the reverse complement.
GAGAAAGCCATGAGCTAGTAGCTCACTTTTGTAAATGGGTATAAATACCCCTCTTACCTCACTTGTGAGGTAATGCTTCTAATTCAATTCTCATTTCTCTTCCCACTCTTTCTCTCTCTACTCTATCCTCTCCTCCTCCTTCTCTCTAACTACTTTCTCTCTCTAGTATTTCTCTCTCTATAACAAACACACACAAACACCTAAACACACACTAATAGCTTATTCGATCTATAAATCACGACCTAACAAGTGGTATCAGAGCTGCAAAGGCTTTTTAGTGTGCTTATTCGACGAGCTTATTTGGATCAGCTTATTGCTTATTCCGACAGCTTATCATGGCGTTTTTCTATTCATTCGAATGCTTAGTCTACTGTTTCGAGTGTTTGTTTAGTCATTTTCGTGCTTATTTGGTCTGATTTTCAAAACTGCTTATTCTGTCGGTCAAACTGCTTTTTTGCTTAATCATGTCAATTTGAAGGTCAAAATCAGTCTGTTCAAGTCTAATAAGTTCATTAACAGCTTTTCAGGATAAATTTGCTTATTTTCTAGTCAAACAACTTACTTTCTAGTCAAACAGTCAAATCAGTGCTTATTTGAGGTCAAATAGCTTATCAAAGCTTTTCCAGGTCACATAAGTGCTTGTTGATGTGATTAACTGCTTAAATTTGAGTATTTTGAGATCTACGAAAGTAGCATATGGTAACTGCTTCGGAGCTTTCGTATTTTTGAAATTTATGAAAGTCAAAGTTTGACTTTTTAGTCAACGGTGAAACTTTACGCGTTTTGGTCAACGCGGTTTCATAAACCGTGTATTGGTTTTAGATCTACGTGTTATGAAACCGCGTATTGGTTTTAGATCTACGTGTTTTCAGAAATAACTCTTGTTTTCAAGTTTCGGTTCTTCCGGTAATCCGAACAGATCTTACGAAAGTAATTTTAATGTGTCAAATCTAAAGAAGTGTTTGGCGGATGCTAGTTTGCATGTGCTATTGGATGAGATAAAGGTCAACAAGACACTTTGTTTTATCAAGGAACCTGTAGAGATTATGGATCGAGAAATTAGGAAGTTGAAACGTAGGAAGATAGTGCTTGTAAAAGATAGATGGAATTTGAAACGTGGTCCTGGGTTTACTTGGGAACACAAAGACCAGATGAGGATTAAGTATCCACAGTTGTTCGTGGACCGAGTTGTTAAGCCTGCTAATTAAATCTCGGGACGAGATTTCCTCAAGGAGGGGATACTGTGACATCCGTGATTTAATCAGGTTAGTGATACCTTTAGAGATGGCTAAGAGTTCATTTTGTGTGATTTCTTATGTGCTATGTGTTAAATATGTGAGCTAAGTGGTTTGAATAGGTGCATGATGTCATATTGAGGTGTATGATCATCTCATTTTGAGTGCGTTTGTGTTTGGTGATGAGTATTCAATTTTTTCACTTATAGTGATAATGGAAAAGAGTGACGTATCGCATGCAATGCTACGTTAATAGTTGGATGATTTTGTGTTAAGCGTTTATGGGAAATGTATCATGTTGGAAATAAGTTAAGTGAGTGAAATAGGGAAGTTTGTAGCAAACTTTCTAAATATAAAAAGTGAAATGTGAAATGAAAAGTTATTTTTAGAAGGTTTAGTAAGTTGCGTTTATGTAAAAATGTTTACCCAAATTAGCGTAGATTTTTATAGAAATTTAAGGTAATGTAAACTATAATGTAAATAATAATTTAATAAAATAAATAAATATATGTATGTATGATATAAAATCGCGCCGAAAAAAATAAAGAGAAAAAAAAGATTTTAGCATTATCTAGAGGAGTTTAGTAGGATTAGGAAGCTAGTTAATTAAATAGTTATCCTTTAGCCCATATATCCAAAAACCACGAATCCTTCAGCCTTAAAACCCTAGGGGACGACTTCTTCCTCCCTAATAACAAGGAACCAAGCATCTTGGTCAAGAAGTAACCAAAAATCGATGTTAGGATAAAGAAATCAAGAGGTAAGTATGCTTAACTTAGTTAGAATTATGCAATCATGTAATAAGACTTATGATGGATCTAGGGTTTTAATTAAAATACAGAATGTTTATGATATATTATGATTGTAGTATGCTTAGGATTGAATTAAATGCGTATGCATGCTTGTGGTTTGGTTAGATTTGCGTTAAAACTTGATTTATGGTTGAGCAGAATATTAGGTCGTGTTCAACGACTGATATCTAGATGATAAAAACCTGTATTGATATGTTTCTTGAGTCTATGAATAAGCCAAAAGACTCTACTTTCCAGAACATTCAGCCTTGAAAGTTTTTAAGGTCGGGAAGGCATTCAAATAACATCTGCAACAAAAGTGGTCAAAACAGTAAATACGGGTCAGAATTAGGTTATGTTTGTGAGGGTGAAAACCCAACTTAAAAGTGGAATTAAGATTAGCCCTTCTACAGTAGTTAAGTTCCATATGTCTATTGATAATCCTGTAAAAATTAGCCTCTGAAAGCATGTCTAAGTATGGTAGTTAGAGTGATATATTTTGGTGTGCAATCAGATCCGAATTAGGACAGTTTGGAAGTTTGATTTTAATTGAGGTAGTTACACATGTAAGTAATACTTGGGAATCACAAGATAGTTAATATACTCATAAATGAACATGGGTGATTTTTGGTATAATTTATGAAGGTCATTAAGTAAGGGTTTTAGGTACGTAAAGAGACACTAAAATTCAGCAATTCTGAGTCAATTGTAAGTAGTTAGTGTAAAGTGTTAGTAAGATGGTTAAGGTTGGGCATGGTGTCGGGGTGACCCATGATGGTTAACTAAACCCTTAGACATCAATCATATGTGTGTTACATGGACTAGAGCTTTTATCTTGGTCGCGTGTAACCGTGTTTATGTATTTGTATAGTTGCGTGTAGAGATTTGGAAGCTGCGTTTGAGTATTCAGGTGAGTTTTATAGTCCCATTTTTACTATGTTTTCTTAGGATGGAAATGATGTAAAGTATGTTTTGATTACTGTGATTATGTGTTTCAAGTTACTCATGGACTTTAAGTTGCGATTATATGTTATGTGCTGCATGTGTATGTTGTTGCAAAGTTCTTCGCCTACTTTGTGGGTAAGATCCTTGGAGGTGATCAACTCCTTGTGATATTGTGTGGATACAGTACCAAGAGTCTGGAATTGAGGACATCATTCCTCTCCATGACTATGTTTGTTACATTGGATCGGGGGACACGTTCCGTCTCAATTGTGATACTTAGTTTCAAGAATGCTAGCATGTATGATAGCCAGCTTATTTATCCTGCTTTTTTTTGTTTTTATAATCATAATAATTTATTTAAATCTTGTATTGGTGCCGTAAAACCTATGACTCTCACCAACTATTGTGTTGACGTTTAAGCATCATTTTTAGGTGAGCGTTATGAAGATACTGAAGTTAATAAAAGTGGCTAGAGAGACCTTAGGCTGCATTGGAAGTTTCCATTTGTTTTCGCTTTGTATTTTGTTTGCATGAATTCTTGAATGTTTTTATTAGGATTGTGAGACATTGTATTTGTATTGATAAGACCCTTTTTCATTAATACAAGATGCCGTTCTTTTGTTTTCGGTATTATCATGACACATCGTGTCTCTTTTATTTAGTTATGCATGTAGTGATTCTTTATTTTTGACACCATTGTGTGGTGATGATATCCATGATGTTACGCCTCGTGTTTCCGCCTTGGCGGGGTGTGACATTCCATCTATAACTCGAAACCTTATTTCCGTTCCTAAGTTACTTCTTCATGATTATGAATTTATGTTTGGATATTATGGTTTAAAAGTGTATTTTAATTCCCGTCTAGTTGGCACTGGTTCATTAGATAATAACCTCATTAAATTGAAATTAGATAGCAACTTTGAAAAATACCTATTATCAATGGATGTAAATGTCATTAGTAATGGAAAAAGAAAATATTTAGATGAAGAAAGTTCCTCGAGATTATGGTATAAACGTCTTGGTCATATATCTAAAGATAGAATGCAACGTCTTATAAAGGAAAGAATTCTTCATCATCTAGATTTTTCAGATTTTAATCAATGTATTGAATGTATTAAAGGGAAATTTGTTAAAACTATTAAGAAAGGATCCACAAGAAGTAAACATCTTCTTGAAATTATTCATACAGATATTTGTGGACCTTTTATAAATGACATAGGTGGACATAAGTATTTTATTACGTTTATTGATGATTATTCTCGTTACACTTATGTTTACTTGATAAAAGAAAAATCTGAATCTCTTGATGTTTTTAAAGTCTTTAAAGCGGAAGTTGAAAACCAACTAAACCGTAAGATCAAAATAGTGAGATCAGACAGGGGCGAAGAGTATTATGGTAAACACTCTGATCTTGGTCATATCCCAGGGCCATTTGCCTTATATTGTTAAGAAAATGGAATTGTTAATCAGTTTACTATGCCATATACACCATAACAAAATGGTGTTGCAAAAAGGAGAAATCGCACCCTAATGGATATTTGCAGTTCTATTCTTCCAGAGTGTTTTTTGAATGAGGCATTGAAAACTGCAACTCATATACTTAATAGGGTCCCTTCTAAGTCTCTCCCGAAAACGTCATTTGAGCTTTGGACAGGTAGGGCACCTAGCTTATGTTATTTTAAGATATGAGGTTGTCCAACTGAAGCAAAAAAATTCAATCCTCAAACAAAGAAACTCGATTCAAGAACCATTAGTTGTTATTTTATTGGATACGTAGAACGATCTAAATGGTATCGGTTCTATTGCCCTAATCATACCACTTGGATTGTCCAAATAAGGGATGCTGAATTTTTTGAAAATGGTGAAATCAGTGGGAGTGGTGAAAGAAGCATTGACTTAAATGAAAAGTTAATAGATGCTCCTAATCAAGAGTTATCAATATCATTATATATGGAAAACACAAAATATTACTATTCAGCTGTATGTTAGCTATTCTGTAGTCGATGCACCCACCCTGCATGACAAACCAAATTCCCCCTATTATTCACACGCTATTACGAAGGTATGAAAGGCCAGAAGACCCTGATGTTCATTGATGAATTCCGAACTTATAAATGAGGACAAGGGTTATTGGTTATTGAAAAACCCCGCCTTTCCTCAGACACCCCGCCTACTCAGACCACAATATTGTCCGTTTTTCCCGCAGGCTCATGACTTTGCTTTATGGTCCTCATTTGAAGACTTCCCGGTAGGTCACCCATATCAGTATTACTTTCACACAAGCATGCTTAATAGTTAATTCTTAGGAACCCCACTCGCAGTAGACCACAAAACACGTTGTGTCATTGTAAGGCGAATGTTATCTTATGAACCCAACATCTCTCCAGGCCACAGCCGATATGGGATTTGCCTAGGGTGTCACAGTTATGACTTAGGTAAAGTTTAAGATACCATATTTTATAAAGATGCCATTAATAGTAACCAATCAACTTAATGGCTTGTAGCCATGAATGATGAGTTGAAATCAATGCAAATTAATTATGTTTGGAAACTTACAGAATTACCAAATAATATAAAACCCGTTGGTTGTAAGTGGGTCTATAAAACCAAATTAGACCCGAAAGGAAACATCTAAAGATATAAAGCACGTTTGGTTGCTAAAGGCTACACTCAAAAGAAAGGGATTGACTATAATGAGACTTTTTCTCCCGTTTCAAGAAAGGACTCCTTAAGAATAGTCATGGCCTTAGTAGCTCATTATGATGTAGAGCTACATCAAATGGATGTTAAAACTGCATTCCTTAATAGTGACTTGCATGAAGATGTCTATATGACACAACCAGAAGGGTTTATGGTTGAAGTAAAGAACATATGGTTTGCAAGTTAAAGAGATCCATATTTCCGTTAAAGCAGGCTTCTCGACAATGGTATCTGAAATTCTATGAAGTTATGAGTAAATTTCAATTCAAGAAAAATGCAGTGGATCAATGTATACACCTTAAGTTGAGTGGGAGTAAATTTGTCATACTTGTATTATATGGCGATGACATTATTCTAGCGAGTAGTGACCTAAATATGTTGTATGAGACTAAAAGGTTTCTTTCAGAAAATTTTGAAATGAAAAATCTTGGGAAAGCTTCTTATGTAATTAACATTGAAATATATCGAGATAGGTCTCGTGGGATATTAGGCTTATCCCAAAGGCTTATATCGACAAAATCCTTTAGAAATACAACATGCAAAATTGCTCTCCAATTGTTGCCCCTGTTGTTAAGGGTGACAAATTTGGTGCATACCAGTGTCCTAAGAATAAGTTAGAACAAGAAAAGATGAGACTTAAACCTTATGCGTCTATAGTTGGAAGCCTTATGTATGCTCAAGTATGCACACACCCTGATATTGCATACATTACGTGTATGCTTGGACGTTATCAGCCCAATCCGGGAAAAGAACATTAGAATGCAACAAAAAGGGTTTTACGATATCTTCAAGGGACTAAAAACTCAATGTTGACTTAACGAAAAATGGATAACCTAGAAGTCGTAGGTTACTCAGATTCTAATTTTGTTAAGTTTAAGGACTCTTCAAGATCCACATCAGGGTACATCTTTATGCTTTCAGGAGGTCCTATATCATGGAGGAGTCATAAGAAAGAACTCACTACAACTTTCACTATGATGGCTGAATATGTTGCATCTATCACGTAGCTAGTCATGTAATATTATTAAGAAATCTAATTTTTGGACTAAAGGTAGCTGACTTTATTTTAAGACCCCTCAGACTATATTGTGATAATAGTTCAGATGTTAGATTTTCAAACATCACTAATTTCACTAGAGCTGGTTTATATCTCGAGACTAAGTATTTATATGTTCGAGATAAGGTTGAAGACAATAGCATTGTCATAAAGTATATCAACACTCATGACATGTTGGCGGATCAGCTTACTAAAGGTTTACCACCCAAGCTCTTTTTAGAGCATGTTGCCGGCATGTGTTTATGTGATAGCCAAATTTAAGGATTTTATTGTTTTTGTATTCACGTTATGTTGAAGTTTGTTATTCTCTAGTTTGCGCACTTATATTGAGATCTTATGAACAAACAATTATTTTGGATCATTTTGAATAGATTTATTTTATTATCATTTCTGTTTTTATGTTCATATACGTTATGGATTATGATCATGGCCGATGATAAGCATGTGCAGCAGGGGCAATTGCACAAAGCCCCATCTTTTACACGGCCTCCATACTAGCCATTTTTAAGTAACTTTCTTTGTATTTTCACTTGTTTTGCAATGTTTTATTTGATACTAGCTTAAAGACCCGTTTAACACCGGGTGTATTTTAAAAATTTTATTTTGTAAGAAGTTATATGCATAAATAAAGTAAGAAAAACACCGAACATAAATAGGTTATGTTAATATATGAAAGAAATAATAAGATAATAAGTGAATTATTAGATAAACATTTGAGTTTGTAACAATTAAATAAATAAAGGTCCTAATTTTAACGCAAGTCTATGGTTTGAAAAGCCTGAGAACATCAATCAATTGCTTGATCAATATTTCTCAATAACATTATCAAGACCCCTTGTGGAATTATTAAACGTAGCTTAAAGACCCGTGGACTCACGGGGTATTTTAAAGAATTTCTTTTCTAAGAAGTTATATGCGTAGTAAATAAAGTAAGAAAAACACTGAACGTAAACAGGTTCAGTCAATATATGAAAGAAATAATTAAATAATACGTGAATTATTCGATAAACATTTGAGTTTGTAACAATTAGTATAATAACATCGATGTGTTTTGGTCTCCAACTTTGATAGTCTTGAATATCAAAGGACGTCTGTGAGCGCTAATCAAGTCAATAACCAATGTCCATTCCGTGAACACCTAATAGTCAATTGAAAATGTAACTAAAAGAAGACTGTGAACAATAATTCATTAGACTTTAAAATGTAGTAAAAATCATGTGATATGTAAAATGTACATACCTCTTGAACGTTGTTCATAGACCTTGTAGTACTTCTTTATGGATGACATTTTTAGTAGTTTTAGATATATTTTCATTATGATCACAAACGACAACCTTCAAACTTTTTTTGCTTTTGACTCTTGATACAACAACGTATAGTTGTCCCATGTGTGAAAACAGACGTGACAGGTACAAACCAACTTTTGAAAGCGACTGACCTTGGTTTTGTTTAATCGTATGGGCAATGTGACTGACAAAAGAAATTGTTTCTGACGATCCTTACGCGGTAATCCTATCTTATCGTCGAATCGTATTTCTCATCCTCGTATGATAACTTCACTTTCAAACGTGTCTTTCCGTGATGATTTTGTTGCAATAATAGAAGTTCTTGTTAATTTTAGAACTTGGAGTCTTGTCCCATTACACAATCCATTTGGTTGATCAATATTTCTCAACAACATTATTGGGACTCCTTTTAACGCAAGCCTATGGTTCGGAACACCTGAGAAATTCAATCCATTGATAAACTCTGGTAAGAAAATGGATTGATCTATGGCGGTGTTACGTTCAGTTTTATCTACATTGTCGCAACTTAAGTAAACCATTTATTATCCTTGGAATTTCTCCAGCAAATGCTCGTTTATGTTGTCCACGACTTCATTCGTTCGAGCAAGAACCTTCTTCTGGCTTATTGCATTATCAATGTCTTATTCTTTGGAAAGTAGACGGATGATCTTTATATGGTAGTCTGAATGTATTGGATTATATGTATAAGTAAATATCAATATAAGATGTTACCGGTTCATCAACCGCATCAATTAAAATTTCTGCAAGGGACTATTTTAAGATCTATAGATAAACTCTCCATCGTAATGTTTCTCCATCATAGCTTCGCCGATCTTTTTGACTTTCTAAATATCCATCTCTGCAAATCCTTGTATTTCTTATCACATCTGTATAGGGCTATGCAGCCTACAGGCACTAGGCCCTTTCTCAGCCTCATGTTATATAATCTAAGAAAAGAACATTGCAAATGGATCCCAACACAATGTCAACGACTACTTTAAAGACAGAGCCACCTTGAAATTGATAATCACTGGCCATATGAGTTTTTCGACAATTTAGATCAGGTCAGAAAGAACTGCCTAAAGATTCACTCATCAATAGACTCATTGTACACCCAAACATGTTTCTAATATGGATGTTACGGGTGTTATCTCATAACTATGTGATTAGTAGCACCTATAAGAATATTATGTCACGTGACATCTATTCAAATACCTAACCCAATTATTAAATAAAAATCCTCTCGCCATTTACTTTTTACGTCCACTAGAAATAAGGTATTTAATTAACGCTATAATGTTCTAATATGATGATAGAAGTAACATTCAATTTAGGATAATATTATGTACATCTTCATATAAGTTGGAAATTTTAGCATGCATGGATTGGGATGTATATTTAGAGAAAATAATATAGCGAATATTGTAAACATCTTACGAGATTATAAGTAACTTCTTAATTATACAGAATTAACCACTAATTATATAATTCTAATACCTTAAAGCAATAAAGAATTTTCAGGTATACACTGGCCATCGTCCCCGGCATTAACAAAATCACCATATATCGACTCCGCTTCACATAACACCCGACTCTTATCACAAAAAATCACCCATATCAACCCTGTTACACAGTACCCACCATATTCGCACCCCGTTAACAACAAAATCGCCCCACTTCGACACGTTACACAAAACATATTCTAACAGTGTAAAAACTTATTAGGTTTCTTTACTCCATTACGCCCACCCATTTTCCTAATCCGTATTAGAATTTAACGAACAGAAAGAATAAATCTAATGGTTTTTTAGAAACCCAATGAAATGTAACACAATTTATGATTACACTAACTATAAACCAATATTTTCCTTTTCGTTACTCAGAAAATGTAATACAAAGAAGTATCACGCCCACACCTATATGGATAAGAATTAAACTCGAATCTAAATCATGTAGGTGAGCTTAGTTCGGATTTTGCTATTTAAACTATATTAACCCACACTACCACCTATCCGTAAATAGCTTAGCAATACAAATATCGATGATGCACTTTCATTTTCTTATATCCCTTTCTCACCTACTTTTCTAATTTGCATATGTGCTCGATATTTCTCTTCACTGACCGATATTTAGTTCTTGAATTAGAACTCTTTAGCCTCATCACTTATCCCCCTTATTTTCATCAAAGCCTTTAGCATATGAAATTATTTGAAGTTATTAAGAAAAACTACTTCTCGTTGTTACTTACAATGATTTGGGAATCCTCCATGGTTTTGCCTCACTTACTAAGAAATAACCCTAATAATATAATTCTAAGGCCCTAAAGGCAAAAAGATTTTGGGGTTTACACGGCCCATTTAGGGACATGTAACACAATCAACCATATTCGACCTTTTACGAAACCACCCGACTGTTATACAAAAATCTCTCATATCAGCCCGTACCAAAAAATTACCCATATCAACCCATTACACAAAATCGCCCACTCCTTATTAGCGATCTCTTTACACAAAACAATTCTAACGGTTGTGAATGTGATTGAAACTTTAATTTAGCATTCCAAATCAAACCTTACTGTGGAACATAAGTCTGCAAAACCTATAATACCAAAACCACAAAACCGGGATAGAGTATACCTAAAGGTTATAACTTGCATTCCAAATAAACCATATGTGGAAATGATATATTTCAACCCATGTATATACCACATATTCGCTATATTTTTATAATCAATTGTAAATTGTTTTTAAAATACATTTGATACATTAGAATAGTTTTAAAAAATTCCACTTTGTGGTGATTTCTCAGCAAGGATAAGCTAAATGCATTCATGTTAATCAAAACCACTCATTACCGATTTTCGTCATCGTCACATTCAGGCTCAGGTTCATGAACATAGTCTTCTTCGAGTATTCGAATAGGCTTCAAGCTTCTCTCATGATCTTATTAGGACGTTTGTCTATATTCCTAGACCTTCGACTCTCGTCGATCACTTTCTCTTCACTGTTTTTTTTTTGCTCGGCTTCCTTCTCGTAATACTACTCGTCAGGCTTATCATCATTAACAACAGGCTTCTTATCTATTTGATTAAAAAACAATTCATATTTTATCAAAAAAAATAATCAAACTTATATGGCATTTAATTAACAGTGTAGTACTTAAAATAAAAAAAGATATATTTTACTTTTTTTTGTAAGAAATAATATCACTTGGTTCAAAAATACGCAAACATACCTATTGTAATTGTAGCAGGATTTTCTTCTTTGACGGAAGTATCTTTTTGTTTCGGTTGTTTAAATAGTTTCATGAAACATGATAGAAATATTAGGAGTACAAACTTATGAAATATATAGCAAAATAAACACACGCAATTTACGTAGCTGCGTATTACTTGTTATCTGTCGGCTCTTTATCGTTATGTCCTGCAACAAAAACGTTTCTTTTGGTTGAGGAACTCATGAATTTGAAAACACGAATGATCAAACAAAACCTGGTAATCGATTTCAAGATGTGTGTATGTATTTGGTGTTGTTTGAAAAATATTAGACCGCACAAATTTATAGTTGTCCAGATTTTCGCACTCAACCACATGGCCAATCACATCTATAAATTCAATGTTTTACAAAATATTATACATGGAAAAAAATTATTCATAAAATACGTAAGAAATTTTAAAATACATTGCATAATTCAGTACATACCAAAGTGACCATGCTCTTCTTGCTGCAATTGAGTTATTATATTGTAAGCTTTAAAATCAAACCCATACATAGATCCAGTAAAATCATTATAGGTTTCAACATCCGCATGCAACAAAGCTTGTATCGATTCCAAAAAAAAAGCAGGTGGCTCGATATTGGAGGTTATAGATGATATGATTAAAGTTGGCCAATCTATGGTTCACATGGAAAGGATTTTAATGACATGGAGAAAATTATTGGATCATAAGGAGCTCACGGTGGTTTCATATGAATTGGTTATCTTTAAATGTTCAAGGCCTAGGCTCCAAGGCTAAGAAAGATTGGATTAAGGAGTTTAACAATAAACTCAAGGTGAGTTTCCTTTCTGTTTAAGGAAACCATGTTGGATTTTATTTCTGATATGAATGTCAAAGTGTTATGGGGTAACTATAAAGTTCAAGTATACTAATAGCGAAGCATTGTTGGGTATTCTGGTGGTATTTATGTGATGGGATCCAAGTGTTTCCGTAAAGATCATACATGTTGTCTCGGACAATTTTGTTTGCTTATATGGTCATTTGGGTTTCTAATCGGCGAAGTTACTTGTGGTGTCTAGTATGCCCTCAGCTATCACTAGCTAGCGTTCGCTATGGACTACATTTTGTCCCTTATCACCGTTGGGATGGCATTGTATGGGTTGATGGGAGATTTTAATAAAGTTAGTAATGCATGAGGATCGTTAGGGTTTCAGTGTACACAATTGCGCAAGGTCTAAAGAATTTAATAGTCTTTATATCAAGCTTACGGGCTCGTAGAAATCCAATTGGAAGGGTAAACTCCTTTACCTTGGTCTCTTCATCGGCTAAGGAAAATGAGTAAATTAGATCGTTTTTTTGTTTCGGATGGTTTACTCTCTTTATTCCTCATCTCTCGGGTATTTGTCTTGATAGGCACCTCTCGGATCATAGACCAATCTTACTTCGGGAAGTGGTCACTGATTATGGGCCTTCCCCTTTTTGGGTTTACCACTCTTGGTTTAGTTTACAGGACTTCGATCAAATGGTGTCGAAAACTTGGAATAATATGATCTTGAGATAATAATAAGTATGGTTCGATTTCAAGAAGAATTACAAATCCTGAAAAAGAGATACGTTTCATGTTTTAGAATGATTGCAAAAAAGAATCAATCTGGTCGACTTGTGGATCTCCGATTCCAAGCTGTAGTCATAGACAAAGGTATTGATCAAGGGGGCGTAAATGATGATATTCTTCTGACTCGTTAGATTTATTAAAAAAATACATGATATTAAGTCTTCCGACGCTCGTTGACTATATGCAAAAGGCTAAAAGATTCAGTGGGCCTATTGAGGCGATGAAAACTCAAAATTTTTCATGGAATCATTAATTTCGTCAAACGAGCGAATTTGGCTATTAAAGGAGTTATTGGTGATGGCGAATGGTGGATAGATCCCTGTCGTGTCCAAGAAGAATTTGTTTTGCATTTTGCTAATTCGGTTTCGAGCCCCTACGCCACGATGTAAACATAACCATTCCTTTCCTTAATCGATTGTCTTCTGATCAGTTGGACATGTTGGAGAGTCCGGTCTCCAGAGATGAAGTGCGTAATGGCTGTGTGGGGCCTGTCGAGGAATAATCTCCTGGACCATAACGTTCACTTTTGAGTTTTTTCGAATGTTCTGGGACACTTTAGGATCTGATTTTTGTGCTGCTGTGGAATGGTTTTTCGATCATAGTTCATTTTTTAGAGGATGTAACTCCTCTTTCATTGCACTCATTCCGAAAAACCATGATCCTATGTTCGTAAATGATTATCGTCCAATTAGCTTGATCGGGAGTCTTTACAAGGTTGTCACCAAAATATTAGCCACTCGACTTTCGTCGATCATTCTGGTCTCATATCGGTTGTTCAACGGCGTTTCTTCTAATAGGCAAATCTTATGGCCCGTTATCCAAAACGAATTACTTTCTTTGGTGCAAGCATAAGAATCAACAAGCCAATGGTGTTTTAAAGTGGATTTTGCCAAGGCTTATGATTCGATACGGTGGTATTTTTTAGAAGAGGTTGCTAGAGCTTTTGGTTCGTTCTAAATGGTGTTCGTGGATTCGGGGTTGCTTTACACTCTGGTATGGCATCGGTCCTCCTTAGATGGTAGTTCCAACTCCAAATCCAATTTCATTGTGTTGAAGCATAGGAGATCCTTTTGGGCCCCGATACCTTTTTAGCTTAATTATGGAGTCTCTTCAATCCTTTACGTTTCTAGGCCCATCGAGGCGGGGATATTTAAGGCATCAAAATTGGTACGTCTATTAATATTTCCCACTTTTTTATGCAGATGATGCGTCGTTTATTGGTGAGTGGTCTATTGCTAATCTATCTGGTATTACTCCATTCTCATTGTTTTTCTTTGTTGTCTGGCCTCGTCGATCAATCTTAAGAAAAGTCACCTCTTGAGTCAGGATTCGACGTGAGGATGTTAATGCTTAGCGAACTTATTATCTTTGGTTGTTCGAACTATGAAAACCCCTTTTTTAATACTTAGGGTGATGTGGGAGTTAATAGCTCTCGACTATTCAGACATGGACGATATGAGAATTGGTAAACTAAGCTCATTCTATCTAATTGGAAACTTAAAACTTTATCTGTTGGAGGAAGGCTTACTCTTTTAAAGTCGGTTCTTTGGTCGACACCTATTTATAATATGTCCATCTATAAGGTTCCTAAGTCGTGATACAAACGATGGAGTGCCATACATAGTAATTTTTCAATGGTGTTCATGCGAACAGAGGAAAATAGTTTGGTCATATGGGCAAGGTGCTTGCGTCCAAGAATTATGAAGGTTTAGTGTCCTCAAGTTTTTATTGCTTTAAATTGGGGCGCGTCCTTTCAATGGGGTTTTGAGATTCATATCATAGGGATAGATTCATTGTGGTGTCGTCTTCCTCAGCACGTCTATGCATGGCTCCTCATTATATAAATTATCTCCGTTTCGTTACTCGACTTGGAAATGCCATTAATTCGGAGTGCATATGCTTAAAGATCGTGGTATGACCTGATTTCTCACATGTCATATTCCGTGTGGGTATGGTATGCGCACGCAATTTGGAATACGTTTTGGAATTGGTGACACTCAACTTCATGTTATGTTTCCTCGAATTTATGCTTTGGAGATTAATAAAGGATTGTAACGGTGGATGATAAACTGCAATTCTCGGGTTACCTCTTCTCTTCGTCGTCTGTAAGGAGGGGTTGAATCTCTCATTAGCTCTTCTTCAAACGTATATTGAAGACATGCTGTTTGTCTAATATGGAGATAGATGGGTGTAGGGATTTAAAAATGGGGAAGGTGTTTTTCGGGTCAAAGATGTTCGCATTCTTCTTGATGAATGTTTCTTGCCGAAATCCCCTACTGCTACTCGATGGGTTAAATATGTTCCAATAAAAATAAATGTTTTTGCTTGGAAGGTTTTCCTGGATCGGTTGCCTTACGTCGATCCAATTTTACAACATCGTGTGTCTTAGTTTCTGATTCTTTTAATGTCCGCTTTGCTCCCTCTGCTCATGACGACCACCGCACTTGTTCTTCAGTGTGCAGATTGTTTACGAATAATCGTCAGGAGCTCGAATGCCGCTGTGGAATCTATCAGGTCGCCGCCTTGTTCATAATGCTGATTGGCGTATATTGGTTCAATTCCATCAGATTAAGCTCTAAAGTTAAAGATTTGCTGGAAGGAGTTCTTTATATAACTTGGTGGAGCGTATGGATGTTTCGTAATCAGTTGCTCTTCTCGTCGAAAGCCCCTCGTAAAGATGTTATTTTTGACGATATTGTTTTGCGTTCTTTCACTTGGTGCCTTTCTAGATGTAACTGTACTTTTAGTTGGGATAGTTGGTTGCAACACCCCTATTTGATCTCTTTGTAATTCTTTTTCTAGCTTCTTGCTTGTTGGTTTTATAATAGTTGTCATTCTAAAAAAAACAAAGCTTGTAACAATAATGATTATCGCTTACATGTTCATCCATAACAATCAACTCCATATTTTTAATGTGTTGTTTGCCATAGAGTTCCTGCATCCAAGTGCTAACAATTCGCACTCGTAATTTGATGTTGTCTTTCACAACAGACAAATCATTGATGTAACCTGCAACAAATGTAGCCATAGTATTTTTTTATTAGAATGTGATTAGAGGAAAATTGTTGTGAATTTTAACACAATGAATGCTACACTATATAGTATTAACGATTTCTAAATATAATGCATGGCCATTAAAGATTGATTTGTAAAAAAAGTAAATAATTCAAATGCATCAATTAACATAATACCAAGTTTCATGATGTGCTTACATATTCGCTTTGAAATCACTGAATATGGGTTTATTTTAGGTTGTTATTTGAATTGGCGTTATTTTTTGTAGGAGCGTGTGTTTGTGATGAGGAGTTTAATGAATAAGTATGAAACGCTTTTGTTAGAGAATATTTACAACTAATAATGATCGGGCTATTAATAAGATAGTATCAAAGTTTCTTTTATTAAGGAAACTCATTCAAATATGTGATAAGCTATTGTGAATTGACTTGAAATTCCTTCAACTGACTTTGTTAGCTTTCCAAAATTATTGGCTTATGGTAATTTAATACACGTTTAATGTCATTAAATCGATCGTGTAGAAGAGTTTTCCAAAAAATTGGTTCTTTGAGGGTTGTACAAAAGAGGTTATTTATGGAATGTTTTTTAAACGAATTTAATGTGATAATTTAATTATGTGCTTCAAAAAGGTTGTGTGAAACCGATTTTGTAGATAGATTGTGTGAAACCGATCGTGTAGATAGGTTATGTGAAACCGATTTTGTTCTTCTTCCAAAAATAGGTTATGTGATTAATTTGGGAATGAATACATTTTTAGGGAAAGATGTGTATCTAATTAATCGGAATACCTCAACAGAATGTTTGAATTAGAGCATCCACTATAGTGTTTCAAGAATAGGTCTAAAAACTTATGAAGAGGTCCAAGATTTTTTTTACCATAGTGAGGAACCATTTCATGTCTAGGTGGCATAAAAAGGTCTAAGATTTTGAAGAGGTTCAAAAATTCATGTACCATGATAACATTTAATTTATGTTTAAACAATTATAAACCTCAAAAGCTTTATCTATAGTGAGAATAGGTTCATGATTTATATATTAATGACATTGTAAGAGGTGGCAAATTTATAAACATTTTTAAAGGTCCACCATAGTGGATGCCCTTAGTCTTCATCCGTTACTATTTCATTGATGGTATAAGGTTGTGTATTTTTAGATAGCCATTACCACAATAAAGAAGAATAAAAACCATGGTTGACAAAGAGATTTTAAAAGGTTTATTATTATGACTATTAATGAGATAATATCAAAGTTAACTTTGTTAAGGAGACTTATTCAAATTCATTAGAATTTCATCAACTGACTTTGTTACATTTCCAAAATAATTGCAATATTAACTTAATACTCGTCTATCTCATTAAATGAAATATGTAGAAGACTTTTTTAAGAATTTCGTGCATTAGAGTATTGTACAAATGGGTTATTTAAGGAATAATATTAATGGTGTAATTAATGTTTGTAGGTTAAAAAAGTTGTATAAAACCTTATTTTATTAAAGAGTATAGATATAGATTATTTGACTTATATTCTAGCCATTTTTATTTGTATTTCATAGTTGACTTCCTACTTTAAAATTGATAATTTTAGTTTAGTTTTGATATTTAACTTTGGAAAAAAAATTAAAGCGCACACGATTACAAGATATGATTACTACTTTGCCACTTTTATTTTAACATTAAGAAGTTTTCCTTTATACATTTACATTCAAAGCATCAACTTTAGGGGCCTCGTTTTTTTACATTGATACAGGGTCATCAGAATTAATGAGATGGCCTTGATTATGAACATGATTATGTGGAAAAGCTAATAGTATAATTAGTAGGGGTCCATGTCAATAGCGGTGCTAGTGACTATGTTAGTTTCTTGGCCAATTTAATGTTGTACAAAGTGTAAATAGAATAAGGTCAAGTGGGAGAATGTTAGCATATTCTATAAAATATTATGGTCTTAATCTATTTATGTCTAATATATTTGTATATAATGTGATTGATTTATTTTGGTAATAATTAATTGATTACCATAATGTGGCTCTTAAATTTTGATGGGAGATTTGACTAAATAAGGATTATAATATGTGTCATAATCTTAACCTAATATCCTACTCAATCTCTCACTATAAAATAGGTGGATTAGTTCTACCCCATAACATACACAAAAATTCTATCAGAAAATTCAGGGCATTCTCTACTCTCAACTCAATTAATTCTTTCTTTTATGTTATCGAATCATTACATGGGATTAAATTCAACACTTATATCAGATACCCATATGGTGAACCTTAGAGCATTATCTCCACAGTCCCATGACCTCAAAAAGATCATGAAAAAGCCTAGACCGGTTAAAATGGTTGATGAATCACGATCATTATCTCCACCGTTCAAGAAGAAGAAGAAAACGCAGCTAGTGCAGGCGATGGGCACTGTTCACGGGGGGGGCGCCCGAATCGATTTTATGTAGTTTACTAGTAGTTTTGAATTGAAGCAAAAAAAGAGCAATCACCCAAGACTACAACCCCAAAGGTAAAGCTGAAAACGGATGATCTAGCTTCTGGAAATAGAGGATCTAGGATGTCAGGGTTTATCGAATTCCTTGTTCTTTGTTGTTTGTGTGGTTTCTTGCATTCACAGCGATAATCGCCATCAAGTCTACTAGTAGTAGTTTTGAAGCAAGAAAAGAGCAAACCCCAAAGGTGGCAATTAGAAAGCTGAAAATGGATGATCTAGCTTCTGGAAATAAAGGATCAAGGATGTCGAGTTTGAAAACACAGCATGTGCATGACGATGGAGCACGTTCAACGCCGAATTATATGAAGTCTACTATTAGTTTTGAAGCAAAAAAAGAGCAATCACCCAAGACTACAACCCCAAAGGTGGCAAGAAAGCTGAAAATGAAAGGATCAAGGATGTCGAGTTTGAAAACGCAGCCTGTGCATGACAATGGAGCACGTTCAACGCCGAATTATATGAAGTCTACTAGTAGTTTTGAAGCAAGAAAAGAGCAATCACCCAAGACTACAACCCCAAAGGTGGCAAGAAAGCTGAAAATGGATGATCTAGCTTCTGGAAATAAAGGATCAAGGACGTCGAGTTTGAAAAAAGTGAGGACGTTAACAAAAACTACAAATTTTAAGCCATCTAGGCCTTTAAAGACGGTGATCTTGGGTGAAGACTTGGATGCTCAAAGAGCAACATGTTCTTCGACTTTAAAAGAATCAAAGTTTCCGGACTGTCTTCAACTTGATCATGGAGGGACTGAGTTAGAAGGGACTTCGGCCATGAAAGTATGCATGTATACTTACTGTTCACTCATTGGTCATCACCGTACTCCTTTGCCACAGAAGAGTTTTAAGGTCAGGTGTCTATCTCCAAGCCAGAGAACACCTAGTGTTAAGAAAGACGACGTCAAAGAGCCAGTGATTGTAGCTACGGAAGCTCCACAAAAAGTAGATATGGAAGAAGAAAACAGAGATTTCTTTCTTGAAATATACAGCAAAGACAGACAAGAAAAGGGCAACCAGGATTTGGAGGGTTATTGTTCTGCTTTATTTAGTGATGATGCTGACGATTTCTGTAAAGAGAAAAATCAGAAGACAGGCGATGATAGGTTGTACAGCAAGCTTCAACAAATGTATGATGGAGAAACTTTGACCTCGGGAGCCTGGTCAGAGGAAGATGGTGATTCTGAATCAGACGGTTCTTATTACAAGGATCACGACTTTCAGAACCATGATGAATCTGAGGTGTCGTCAACAACTACTGAATCAGATGAAAACGATAAAATGGATGAAATTCAAGGCCTAGATCTTCTGATTGGAGAAAAGAATATTGAGTGTGGCATCAATTATCAGCATGAAAAGACTTCTCAAGAATCAAAAACGGTCCCAGAATTCGAAAAGAAGTCAGAAGATGGGAATAACAAGAATCACACCACGATAATCTACAATATCATACAATATTTATGTCCCAGAATTCAAAAACCAGAGCACTCAGAGGCTGATAAAGGTGTGGCTGTGCACGTACATGTGACTTCTGTTGCTGCAAATGAGACAGACACAGAGGAACTTAATGAAGCCATGGAAGAAAAGAGCATGAATAATGAAGATGATGATGCTGAAAATATTACTTCTTTTGATGAAGCTAGTGAAGTGAACCCAATGGTTGCTGGTGAAGAAGTTCCAGTAAATGGTCAAGATATCGAATCCATGGACTTTGTAGACGATGCTGTAACAGCAATTGATGAACCTGAAAGCAAATCAGATGAGGAGCAAAAACATGTAACAGATATAAAGACAGCTTCTTCAAGTAAAAAGGACGATCTCACTGAGCTGCAAGATTCGTCTATAAATCTACGAGGGTTCACACGTGGGAAGAAATCCAATCAAAAAGGGGGGGGGGTGGTGGGGGGGTGGGGGAAGGGGATGGATGATGATTCAAAGGAATTCAACCCACGCGGCCCAAATTTCCTACCAGGAGTACCGGATCCAGATGCAGAAACAGTGGACTTGAAACACCAGGCTATGAGAAAGATAAACGCAGGAAGAATGGATGGTTGACTTTTGCTTTACAACAAGCAAGTTACTACTACTTGCACCAGCACGGAAAGAAAAGAGTTTAATGTTGTTGAAGCTTTTGTAATGGTTTGCCAATTCCTAAGTATGAAAAACCAGGCTATGATGAGGGATGAGGTGGTAGTAGTGAGGTTTCGAACCCAACGACATTTCTGTGAGGAGATCAAGGTGTTTGATCACTTGGCCACCTTGGTGGTGGTTTATGTTTTACCTATAACCTAAAATGGTTAATATCCAGATTACAATCAACAAAGAGGTTTTAACACTTAACTGATCATAAGGCAAGTGAAATTTTAGTCTTTCAGCTAAAAGCATTACTACGAGTAAGTCTTCAGGACAACACTTTTCTAGTTTCAACTGAGAGATAGAGTGCTGATTATATTAGAACTCCATAAAGTGTGAAAGGGTTTTTAAACCAGGTATCTTAATTTTGTTTTCTTTCAATCAGTAAAAAGGTGTGCACTAATCCCCATACTCGCCTGCATCTATACTATCATCATACAAAATGAGCTACTTGTCAATATACGAACTACATCACTATACATTAAAAAAAAGGAATGGGCCAACCCCTTTAGAGTAATCAAGTTAACGGGTATCTCACCTCACCCAAACTGCACCCAAGTTCTTACCTATATTTTAACACCGAGTCATCAACTACAGGTACTTAATAGATAGGTAGAAACTAACCAACAATCTTTTCCAAATAACTAAGATACAATGAGCAAGCAATCAAAACAACTGGAGAAAAACTGTGTGTCTTCAAAACTTTGGCAAAGCAAACGAGTCACTGAATTACGATCTTTGATATGTCTTAGATTAAAGACCTCAGTATTTTATGTTGGACACTATGTGGATATTTATCAACTAATTCATCATACATACTACTGGAGCATTGATGGACACTGACATTAAGAAGCAGTTTAAAACCCAGTGATATTTGTGAACCACAATGAAAGAATACATGAAATAAATTTGGATGAAATGATTCAACAGACACGTCTTGATTGAGTTGTATTGCCTTCTAACATTCTGTCTGTCATTAACTTTAAAGTTGTAGTATAAGTTTAAAAGGAAGTGAGATCCTGTAGGTTCATACATCAGTGATGGGTTCACTTACATCTGCAGCATTTGATGTTTGACCCAATTCCGCTTTTGGTTCACCATTATCTGAGTACAGCTCGTCAGCAATACTTGTCTCCATCTGCAATGCATACAAGGAAATTGTTTCTTCGCCGGGTTTTTTTAAAAGGGCCCCCCCCCCAAGGGTTTTTTTATGTTTCATTTCCATCGAAAACTGTTATGATATAAGTAAGGCAGCTAGTTTTGTTATTTGAGAATTGAATTAAAGACATATTTCGGAGTATTATTTGTTGCATATTCTTACAAAATAAGCAAAGCTACACACTAATACCAGAAGCACTTGTAATTTAACAGCTTATAAGCAGTTGTTTCACACGTTGTATGTGTCTATATGTTCTTTTTTGTTTCTAACTATATTTATGTTGCGTGGTTTTTCATCTTATTGTGTTTTATAATACATGGACCCATTTTACTTAATATGGATCACGAGACACACCCCTGCGCTCATCACGCCCCCTATCCACATAAGCATCACGCCTATACTCTTTAGATGGTGGGGATCTAATAGGAGACCTAATGGGAGACCTGCTCCTTTCTCTCTCATCACGAATCCATCGTCCGCCACGCCCTGCGGGAGGTGGTGAAGGTAGTCTAGGTGGAGATAGTGGTGGTCGCCTGTCGAACACTTTTCTGTCTCTTCCCCACTCCAATGGCGGCATTGGTCTATCAAATCTGTTCCTGTCTCTCATGTCATCTTCAAAGTAATCAGGCCTGTGATGATCCCTGTTTGGAAACCGCCCTTCATGCCTGGGGTGATGCGGGCCTGCAATCCCAAAATCTCTACCAAAACCTCTAGGCGGGGACCTGTAGCCGTTGAAAGATCTGACGGGTGACCGCTCCATTGGTGGTCCAGGGAAACGGCGAGGCATGAGAGGTGGACCATGGTAGCCCCTCCTAGGACTCCCGGGAGGTGCATAACGGGGTCGATGGCAGTTGTTACAACTATCGCGCCTGGCGAAGTTCAGGTTGTTGCATCTGAGATAATAGCCACAAAAAGAACAGGTCAGAAACATATGAAAGATGCTCAATGGAAGAATCAGACAACCATGACATACAAAAGATAAAGAAGTGTTTGTGGGCTGGTCCAAGCAATAATCCACAAACTCGCTGTCACGCTATGGAAATGTTCAGATTTTAAGGTTGCAGACTTGCAGCTATCAGATATGATCATACTTTCACCCCATTTGACACCATATCCTTTTTTACTTCAACCTTTTAGCATAACCCATTTAACCCATCAGAGTTTTATAGCCCAAATCGACCCAGTCATATACAAGAAGGTCAAAATTGTCACTTCTGGAGTTAATCATGCAGAAACATGAATAAGAGCATGCAGACAACTTACGCAGGATCAGTGCACATCCAATCTCCTTCTCTTGGGCGGACATTGGGGTTATTTTTAGGTACAACATCACCTCTGAAACCAGCACCCATATAGCCACCGTCAAACCTGCCACCAAACCTACCCCCACCAAACCTGCCACCGATAAATCTGCCACCACCAAACCTACCGCCATAAAACCTGCCACCACCAAACCGGCCACCACCAAACCTTCCACCAAACCTGCCACGACCATGATGAGGTGGTGAATAATCTCGATACCTACCAGAATCTCTCCCTCTACCAAATCCACGGTCGCGAGGTGGGCTAACTGAATTTTCGTAGTCAGGACTGTACTCACGACTTCCATTTCGACGACGATCAGGTGATGCAGAACCTGCACGCATTTTATACCCTGAAAAGCCAGTTAAGTTGAAAGCATTAATATAAAGCAGCACCAAATTGTATACGAGGAAAAACCCAAGTATCTTGCCCATAGACAATCAACTTAACCAATCTGTATAAAAGTGATTAACATTTACACACCCATTAATTAGCAAAAAAGAAAAAAACATCAAACCCCATGCATTAACTGCTGTCAATGTACCTTTCAATAACCAGCCGAGATCAACTTACCGATAGGAGTCTCAAGTACATCAACATATCATATATATCCCATCAACAACAGGACCCAAACCTAGCTACCCTATTATATATACTAGTGTTTACCATACAAAGCCCTCATAATTAAAACCCGGTTCATGAATAACCAGCACCAACACCAAGGGAAGCACCTACCACGTCGTTTGTCAATTTGACCCCCCTAAACATAAAAAAATTCGTGGCAAACTTCATAGATACCAGTGAGCATATCAAAGTATCCGCCCGTATTTTGAAAGTCAGCTGTACCATACAGCAATGAAAACCACGAAAAGAACAGATACCAGTCCCTGTGGAACATTAACTACAATACTTAATCGTAATATTCACACAATCGATTTATTCAATTCCTTGGAAACTCCCCTACTGACGATGTATAGTCAAAACAAAAACCCAAAATAATACTATGAAGCAAACCTAATACCAGTCTTTAGCATAAAATGCCTCTCCACACCATTAATTGCACCTAATAATTAAACCAATAAACCACCACATGCATCAGCGAACACCCTCCTGCAAAGTGTCCAAGTTCTTTTTTCTTGAACACTAACAAACCACCCATAAGTGACTGTAATATGTTCTCCCAGAGGTGTCATACAAGCGCCGTTTATTTTCAAGACCTTACAGCAGATACCATTACCATTACACTCAAGTATACAGAACCCCAATGACAGCTTAGGAATTGAGTTCCCGACCCTAACTGGACCATGTATTGGTGTCCGCTAATTATATTTGACCCACTGAAAACCCAAATAAACATTTCCCAATACCCAAATTCATATATACCAGCATTCAAACAAAATAACCGGCTTCCTCAAGACCTCAAGTTTTTGCACCAGTCATCTTTTCTCAGCTGTAAAAGAAATAGCAAAATCATTCACAAATGAACACTCACAAAATGGGTACTGCTCCACACAATGAAAGGAAACATGCTGCAATTGCCGTCTTGCAGCATAGTTAGCAGTTAGAGCTTAGA
>BQNB010033751.1:30535-52080 GCA_026074375.1 Tanacetum coccineum | reverse complement strand
TTAAGTATGAAATCTCATTAGTCTCTAGTAAATCATCATTACCTAAATGGCCGTTAATGACACTAAAATCACCAACATTTGTTTGTATTTATGTTGATGGCTAATTGGTCACTGGCCATGATAAGTAGCAAAATGATTCAATTATTCTGTAGTTTATGCAATGAAAGTTCTATAATTCTTTTGCTTTTGATGTTTTATGTAATTTAGAAAAATTTACTCGCTCTAGAACTATTGTTACTGTCACAAGTTACAACCTACTGATGCTATACGAATTGAAAAGGAAATGTGTTCTGATTTAGATGTTGTCACTAGTGGTCTGGTTTATAACTGCACCAATTCTTTGAGTTTTTGTCAAATTGTAGTATGGTTTATATAAACTAAACTTTTCTTTAGTATGGACTTTTTTTGTTTATAAAATTTGGATTGTCTTTGATTTATGTCACTTGATACAACAATATAAAATTTACAATGGCGCTAAACATGTTGAATATGTCTTTGATTACATTACAATTTGCTTTTGAATGTTTGTGTATTTGATCAATACTCTCACACAATTTGATTTTTAATATGTTATAGTTATATACAAGGTTGTCAAGATCGCGATCCCACCTGGGATCGTTTTTGTCTTTGCAAGATCGAGATCATAAGATCGAATCGAGATCGTAAGATCCTACCAATTTATCATGTTCTGTAAGCAACGGATAAACGAGTCAAACTATTTTTATTTCTACTCATCATCAAAGACAAATTTATATAATATCCTCTTAAAAATGTCAAAGTTTAAATTTAAAATAACAAAGTAAAAATAAAACATAAAAAAGTCAAGTTTCAATCGTCACATTCACGATTTAGAGGAATAAAATTACATAACATGCGTAATAAACGTCTCAAAAAAAAGTACATCACTAGTATCACTACAATTAAGCTATCTAAATTAAAACTATGTGAAGGTAAAAGAAAAAACAACAATTACCTATAAGAAACTATTTGCTTTAGGTAACTAGAACATGAGAAGAAGAACCCTAATTTGTTTCATGTAATTTCAATTTCGAGAAAGTAGATAATTATGTTTATTGATTAGAAAATCTGGAAATGAAATGTCAATACTTGTTACTGAGATCAGCGGACTCGTATTGTTCTTTTTCGGGCCTAAAAATAGTAATGGGATAGTAAGTATGTAAGTCGGTAAGTTAGTAACTTGGTAAAAAAAATAAGAATAATTTTTTTTTGTAAACTCGCGAGTTTGACAGCCTTGGTTATATATAATAACGGTCATCACTCATCTGTTACTTTTGTCCTAGCCACTAACCCGAAACACCCGACCCGATTACCCTCGACCTGAATCCCACCCAAATCCGATAACCTCAGGTCAGGTTGCAGGTTAGTTATTTCTAACCAAAACCCGACTCAACCCGACCCGATAAGACCCGATTACCCAATAACCCGACCCGATAACACCCCTAATTGCAACTTACCATTATTAAATATAAGTTCATATAAATTAGTGATTTATAATAATGTCAATGTAAACCAAAAGGGGTGACCCAGCGATAAAAATGATAGCCTTCTAAAGTGGAGGTTAAGAGTACTAATCGAAGAGGAAGAAAATTAATCTCCTTGTGGCTACGGACCTTAATCTGCGCCAACTCCGGGCTACTCAAAAGGATAGTCGCCCTGGGATTAGTCGGCTCGCAATGTCGAGTCGGAAACCAAAGTAACCTAAAAAAAATAATGCTATGTAATAATGTCAACGAGGTTTTTAACCCGCGCTCCGCTGCGGGGCTTGAGGTTTTACGTTAATTTATGTTAAACGGAGTTGTTCGTTAAGAACGGATGTTTTAACAGTGGGTAAAACAAAGGGACTACTGACGTAAATTTCTACGGATCGCTTCTGCAAGATACATAAATTACAACATCGAGACGAACATTTAATTATCTTTCAATAGAGGGCACTTTCATATACTTTCGACAAACTTTTTTTTTTATACTTTTTCACGTGGTTGTACAATTATATTAATTTGATATACACGCGAGATATTTACACTAATCTGTAAGTTAAAACACTTCACGTACTTTCGTAAAACGGGTATAAATATTTGTGTGGAACTCCAACTGATTCATCATTTTTGGCATTGAAAAGTACATATCCTTAGCTTTTCAACCATTTCTCATACATAATTTTTGGACCTCAAAATCAAAACAGTTTATTTATAGAAGTTGGTAAATATCGAAGAATTTATTTTTTATCATCAAACCCGCTTGAAGTATCACATGTGATATAACATATTTGTACGTTTGAACATTCAACATGATGTCATAAAATGAGCATAAGTATTTGTGTAAAACATTAAATGATTCATCATGTTTGACATTAAAAATAAATATCTTACCATTCTAACTATATATCAAACATAATTTGTGAAAATTAAATTAAAACTATATTTTCTCACAAAACTATGTTTTAACCTTTTTAATCCTACTAACAGTATAATACCACAAGTGATAGATAACAATTGAAATACATTGTTTAAGAAATTCAAAATAACCACATTTGATCACATTTATTGCCTTTACTACATATTGATGATTAAATTATATGTGGGAATAAACCATAACTAATGTCATCATTATAATTATCCATTTGAGAATTATTTATTTATTATTTATTTATCACTGGTGATACTACAATGTCAATGATAATAATTGTTAGGCTACTGGTGAATCTTAGTTTATAAAGGTATCAGTATAGGGTTTAGTGGTTATGGTTTTAGGGGTTTTGGTATATGGTTTAGTGGTTAGGGGTTTAGAGTTTAGGGTACAGATTTTAAAGTTTATGTATATATCACTTGTGATATTACACCTAGGGTTCGTTTGGTAGGACGGAATGAAATGTCAAATGAATGGAATAAACGACGTAATAAAATAAATAGTATAATGTAATGGTTCATTACCGTTATTAATCATGTTTGGTTTTTATGATAAGAAGTAATAGAATCGCTAATAAAAAGACTAAAATACCCCATTGATGATATGAATTATTTAATGTGGTTAGTTAATGATAGGGTTTTATGTAATTTAATTACATTACGAGATGTAATAAAAAAAGTAAAGGACCCCTAATGAATAATTTTGGTGTAATGGATCATTCCTTGTAATGAATCATTACATTATATAAATGTAAACAAACAAGGTTTTTTCATTCCATCGTAATAATCTTTTCCATTCATACTTTGATTACAACATACCAAATGCTACGCTAATGGTTAGAGGTTTAGGTTTTTGGTATAGGGTAGTGGTCAGGGTTTAGGGTTTGTGGTATAGATTTTAAAGTTTATGTATATATCAGTTATGATATTATACCTAGTGTTTAGGGGTTTAGGGTTTTTAGTATAAGGTTTAGTGGTTAGGGGTTTAAGATTTTTGGTATAGGGATTAGTGGTTAGGGAGGGTGTTTAGGGTTTTTGGCATATGGTTTAGTAGTTAGGGGTTTAGGGTTTTGGTATACGGTTTAGTGGTTAGGTGTTTAGGGTTTTTGGTATAGAGTTTAGTGGTTAAGGAGGGGTATAGGATTTTTGGCATAGGGTTTAGTGGTTAGGGGTTTAAGGTTTTGGTATAGGGTTTAGTGGTTAGGTGTTTAGGGTTTTGAGTATAGGCTTTAGGTTTTTGGTATAAGGTTTAGTGGTTAGGGGTTTAGGGTTTTTTTATATAGGTTTTAAAGTTTATATATATATCACTTGTGATATTATACATAGTGGTTGGGGTTTTTGGTATAAGGTTTAGTGGTTATGGGTTTAGGGTTTTTGGTATATGGTTTAGTGGTTAGGGGTTTAGGGTTTTTGGTATAGATTTTAAAGTTTATGTATATATCACTTGTGATATTATACCTAGTAGTTAGAGGTTTAGGGTTTTTGGTATATGGTTTAGTGGTTAGGGGTTTAGGGTTTTTGTTATAGATTTTAAGGTTTATGTATATACCACTTGTGATATTATACCTAGTGGTTAGGGGTTTAGGGTTTTTGGTATAGGGTTTAGTGGTTAGGGGTTTTAAGGTTTTTAGTATAATATCAGTGATAGATAACGTATGAAACGGAAGAAACCATCTGAAAACGGCCAAAAACGGACAAAAATGTGCCAAAAAGGACAAAAACGTACAAAAACAAACGAAAACGTAAGAAAGCGGACTGAAACATATTAAAACGGATGGATACCTCCGAAATCGATCGAACACAGACGAAAACGTATGAAAACAGACAAAAACGTGCGAAAACAAAAGAAAACGTGCGAAAACAGACGAAAACGTACAAAAACAGACGAAAACGTGCGAAATCGTAAGAAAACGTGCAAAAACAGACAAAAACGTGCGAAAGCAGACGAAAGCGTGCGAAAACGGGCGAAAGCGTGCGAAAACGGGAAAGCGTGCGAAAGCTGACGAAAACGCGCGAAAGCTGACGTATACGCGCGAAAGCTGGCGAAAACGCGCGAAAGCGGGCGTAAACGCGCGAAAGCTGACGAAAACGCATTAAAGCCGATGAAAACGCGCGAATGCGGACGAAATCATGCGAAAACGTAGGAAAACGTAAGAAAATGTCCAAAAACAGACGAAAACGAAAGAAAACGTGTGAAAACGAAAGAAAACGTGCGAAAGCGGACGAAAACATAAGAAAAAGTGTGGAGACAGACGAAAACGTGCGAAAACGTATGAAAACGTGCGAAAACGGACGAAAACGTACGAAATCGTGCGAGAACGTCTAAAACGGACGAAAACGCGCGAAAACGGACGAAAACGTGCGAAAAAAGTCAAAAACGCGCGAAAGCGTACGAAAACGTGCGAAAGCGGACGAAAACGTATGAAAATGTACAAAAACATATAAAACGTATAAAAATATAAAAAACGTAAAACCGTAACAGCGTAAAAACACAAAAAAAATCGTAAAAGCGTAAAAAACGTACAAAATGTCAAAGGAGTCGATTAATTGCAATTTGGGCAAGATTTGCCAACTCTACAAGTAATGATGGAGTGGTTAGTGTGAGTTTTAGTAAATTTACACTTTTGGTCCCTCCATGTTTTTTTTTAAATCTTAAAGCATGTCTTTTAAATCTAATGAAATGGATGGTCTAGATAAGTCTCTTAGTATGTAGGCTAAAACTTGTTCTCAAAATAACTCACCTCAATTTCTTATAGCCATATTTATTCAAATAGTAGTTCTATGATACATAACTAAATTTGTTTTAAAAAGTAAGAGCGGTGGGAACAGTGGTGCCGTTCTTAAAAAGTGATGTCACGTCAGCAAAATGCTGAACGGTACCACATTTGCTGGGGCATCCGTTGGCACCAAAATCACATGCATCAAGTTTAAGTTATAGTTTTAAAAAATATATTATGGCACGTTTATTCAAATAGTAGTTCTAATAGTAGTTCTATGATACATAACAAAATTTGGTTTGATAAAGTAAGATCAACTAGTGGGTTTATTTTGTGTTGGTTAAAAGAAATAAACACTTAAGTTAGGCTTGATTTTAAGCCCATTCAACACCCTAATATGTTTAATGTAGCTAGGGGTGTTAATCGGTTCGGTTAGTTCGGTTAAATTGTTTTTTGGGTCAACCCGAAAACCGAATCAAACCAAACTAGAATTCAACCGAGCCCGAAAACCGAATTTGTATTCAGTTCGGTTCTCGGGTTGACACGAATAACCCGAATTTCATTATTTATTCAAAAAATAATAATAATTACATAAATATTTAGCAAAAGAAATTATTTCAAGCATAAAAAATATTTTTTTATATTAGGATAAAATATTAATGGTATTATATATATATATATATATAAACATACATTTATAGTGAAGTTTAGATACTCGAGAACACAATGTAAGTGGAGTGAAGTTTAGATACTCTAAATGTGATGTATCTTGATCAACTAGTAAAACACATACATGAAAACAATATTGTTCGGAACGAGCGTGGTTAGGTCAGAGAACACGCGTATGATCTCTAGTCTGTAACCTTAGACTATGCTCTTGATTTTGTATGTAGTTCAATGAGCTTTCGTGATTGTGGTGGATCGAGCTTATGCTTAAGAAGTTTTGAATGCTCAAACATCTTGTAAAATGGAAGAGATTTAGATGAGTCAAGAAAGCTAATTCAAGAGCTAAGCATAATTCAAATTCAGAGGAACTTACAATTGAATCCAAGCATGAACGTATATAACCAACTTTGTACAACCCGACATAATCGTAGTTGCAGTTTTAGCTCCGTTGTTTTTTTTCCATAACAATAGATGTAGTTTTAGTTGATACAAACATACTTAAAGTCTCATAGGTGACGCTACTTATGACTAGGACTCGATTCAATGGGCGCCGCTGTTATTCATTCTTAAATGAAAATATTTTTTACACTTGTCTACCATTATTTAAAAAAAAATTAAAAAAAAGGATGTTGAGAAAGAGAGCCTTAGTAAGACTCGAACTCATGAGCTAAGCTTTAGGTAGCAGAAGCCTTTGCCATCTTCCCTAACATCCCGATTAATAAATTGTATTTTTAAATGCACTAAACATGAAAATAACTATAAAAAAAAGTAAAGGAACTACACAATTAAATTAGATCATATACCGTATCCCGTTCACATAATACGAGTAGTATTTTATTAAATGTATACTACACTAATATTTCATCCGTCTCAAATTAATAATTCACGTTTTTTTGGCATGTCATAATTTAATTGTCAACCACTAAAAATAAACAGAGAAGTTTGATTAAATTTTACCCTTGTTTGAAGTTATTATTACAAACTTTAAAGAAGACTTCAATTAGCCAATCGTAAAACTGGTATTCTGTTAAAAAGTAAAAAAGAAAAAACAGTAATAAATGCACCATTCTTAAACTGTGTATTTTTTTTATCGGAAACAATAATTTTGGAACGAATGGAGTATAATATAACAAAGAGCACTACTTCACCATTCCCAAAGGTCACTTTTCTCAATTAAATAAAATAATAAAATCATATTATACGAAAATAGTCCTTTGGTTATCATTCAATTGCAAAGTTAGTTCTTAATGACTGACATTTTGACAAAAAATGTACAGAAAAAGTCATTTATTTATCCGTCACTGCAGAAGTGATCCGTGGAAATTTACGTAAGTAGTCCATTTGTTTTACCCACTGTTAAAACATTCGTCCTTAATGAACAACTCCATTTAACATAAATTAACGTACTTATTGGTTTTTTGGAGTAATAAATTTTATCGGGAAACCCTTTACCAAAAAAACGTAAAACCTCATGCTCCGCAGCGGAGCGCGGGTTAAAAACCTCGTTGACATTATTACGGAGTATTATTTTTTTAGGTTACTTGGGTTTTCGACTCGATATTGCGACCCGACTAATCTCAGGGCGACTACCCTTTTTGAATAGCTCGGAGTTAGCGCAGATTAACCTCCGTAGCCACAAGGAGATTAATTTTCTCCCTGTTCGATTAGTACTCTTAACCTCCACTTTAGAAGGCTATCATTTTTATCTCTGGGTCACCCCTATTGGTTTACATTGACATTATTATAAATCACTAATTTATATGAACTTATATTTAATAATGGTAAGTTGCAATTAGGGGTGTTATCGGGTCGGGTTATTGGGTAATCGGGTCTTATCGGGTCGGGTTGAGTCGGGTTTTGGTTAGAAATAACTAACCTTCAACCTGACCTGATAAAGAGTCAGGTTATCGGATTTGGGTGGGATTCAGGTCGAGGGTAATCGGGTCGGGTGTTTCGGGTTAGTGGCTAGGACAAAAGTAACAGATGAGTGATGACCCTTATTATATATAACCAAGGCTGTCAAACTCGCGAGTTTACAGGTAAGATCGTACGATCTTACGTGCCCACCTAATAAAACCATGTAGGATCAGTGTAGGATCGCATCAGAGGTAGGATCGTAAACTCGCATGTAGGATCGTAAGATTGCGTGTCGATACGAGTTTACAAAAAAAAATATTCTTATTTTTTTTACCAAGTTACTAACTTACCGACTTACATACTTATTATCCACATTTACTATTTTTAGCCCGAATAAGAAACAATACGAGTCGGATCTCAGTAACAAGTATTGACTATTTCATTTCCTGATTTTTATTCAATAAACATGATTATCTATCTTCTGCGGAATTGAAATATTACTTGAAAACAATTATTAGGGTTCTTAGTCCTATGGTTCTAGTTACATCAAAGCAAATTGTTTCTTAGAGGTAAATTGTGTTTTTTACTTTTAACCTTCACATTGTTTTAATTTAGATAGCTTTAATTGTAGTGATACTAGTGATTGTTCTTTTTTTTGAGAAGTTTATTACGTATGGTATGTAATTTTATTCTCTAAATCGTGAATGTGGACGATTGAAACATGACTTTTTTTATGGTTTGATTTTACTTTGTATTATTTTAAATTTTAACTTTGGAAACAATTTTTAAGAGGGTTATTATATAAATTTGTTTTGTGTTGAGTAGAAATAAATAATAGTTTGATCGTTTATCCGTTGCTAAGAACATGATAATTGGTAGGATCTTTCGATCTCGATTCGATCTTATGATCTCGATTCCTTGCAAAGGACAAAAAACGTATCGCGGTGGGATCGCGATCTTAAACCTGGTATTATAACTATTAAATATTAAAAATCAAATTGTGTGAGAGTTTGATCCCACAATACACAAACTTCAAATGCAAAAATTGTAATGTAAATCAAAGACCATATTCAAACTTGGTTTGGCCATTGTAAAGTTTATATTGTTGTATAAAGTGGACTTAAATCATAGGACAATCCAAATTTTATAAACAAAAAAAGTCCATACTAAAGAAAAGTTTAGTTTATATAAACCATACTACAATTTGACAAAAACTCAAAGAATTGGTGCAGTTATAAACCAGACCACTAGTGACAACATCTAAATCAGAACACATTTCCTTTTCAATTCGTATAGCATCAGTAGGTTGTAACTTGTGACAGTAACAATAGTTCTAGAGCGAGTAAATTTTTCTAAATTACATAAAACATCAAAAGCAAAAGAATTATAGAACTTTCATTGCATAAACTACAGAATAATTGAAGCATTTTGCTACTTATCATGGCCAGTGACCAATTAGCCATCAACATAAATACAAACAAACTCAGTAGCCATTCATATTACAAGCTGACCGACAACATTAATTATCTAACTCAGTAGTATTGTTGTTTCAAGTGCAACAGCAACAAGCTGACCGTTTAAATGTATGCATTTTTTAGTGATAGTAGCATATTGAGCATCGTTTCTCCATGTAGCTTTATTGTTTAGCTTTTTAAAGCTTTTTGCATAAGCTTATGTTTTGATCATCTACTTAGATATATAAGTAAAGCTTAATCCTTTTGTTGTGCTTTTAGAGAAATGATGTTTTAATTACCATCTATCTGCAAAAGTTATACATCTTGGTCCAAGTGGTCGGAACTTATATAAGCTATACTTGCACTCGTTTGAGTGCTACTACTTGTCTTACATAGAGGTTTTAGGTTCACCAAGCAATCCATGATTGATATTTATGTTTGAGCTCTAAAATGTTATTTTTATGTTCTACTTGCAGAAAACTTGGACTTGTAAGTTGTAATTAGTAGTAAATCAAAATAAATAAATTTTTGTTTGGTTAAAATCAAGACAATTTGAGGGGCGAAGTGAGTAGTAACATGCTCAAAATGGGTATGTTTAAGAAATTCAGCTATTTGAAGAGTTGAGTTGATGATACTAGAGTATTTTATAGGTTTGTACGATATGGACAAGGTTGATGCAAATCTCAGTTCGTTGTGATTTTTTTGAAAAACTAAAATATTTAAATTGAAGCCATATCTTAAATTAGGGATGTTAGAAATGTACATTCATAGTTTGATTAAACAAAGTTTGCAGAAATAGGTTTTGCTTCAAGGCCATTTCGTCATTTAGAGCTTCAGCTAGCTACACATAAGCTCTGATTGCACCATCATTTATAAGCCTGGATATGCTCGACTTTGGTGGAGATAATACCATATCGTTTTCTTGATTGACAGTATCAAGCACCAATCTTGTCTGTTTTTTACATGTATACTCTAATTTTTAGTAGGGGTCTGGCGATTATGCTTTGTTGGACCAGACCAGACCAAAGACCGAATCGGACCGACCCGGACCGTACCATTTCAGTCCAGTCCTCGGTCCGGCGTTCTAGACAAATTCGATTTCATTCCAATCCGGTCTTTGTCGGTCTGTTTTTCGGACCGTGATCACCTGTCCGTTTATAATCGTGTAAGTTGTTCATATAGTTGTATCTTTATGTTAAATCACCAGATTTACATTTAAACATCATACATTACTCAAAAACACCTTTCTCGTAAATATAAAACCTTTAGCCTTGTCTTTTCATGAACACATTTGTATCTTCACATTGACACGGTCTTAGCCAACTTAAAATAAGTGGACTGGAGTGGTAGTAGGAGCAGTTACCAAGTTCCCAGTATCAGACATGTAAGTACTCTTGTAATCATTTCTGGTAACTAAAGCTGAAAATTGTAGAAATTGATCCACATCAAAGCTTGAAAGATTGACCTACAAGTATATAAAGTATCATTCAATCAGTACCGACATGAGGCCAAAGAACAAATTTGGAGTAGAATCATCAAACTGTTTCTCAATGCGATCTACTTCCTTCACACAACTGGCTTTAATTGTAGAAAAATTATTTCACAAATGGATAATGTCTGCTGAACTGGATACTGTTTGATCCGGCTTGCAATCAATGACACTGGACCCTCTTAATCTATCATCAACAATAGAGGGACATTACAAACTTCAAGACTTTTTTAATAACCTGCTGTATCTGTTACTATGCCACGAGTATTAACTAGCAACAACGCAAAGTTTCAATATAGACCCCATATTTGTCATAGACCCAATAACTTCTTTTTTTTTGAACGACAACTTTATTAGATACACTAGCAAGAAGCTAGGACAATTACAAAGAAATCAAATATGGGTGTTGAATCCAAAACGATCTTCTTAACTTAGAACGACCTCTAGCTTTACACCAACAAAAAAGATCGTTAAACTCAATATCATCGAAAATGGACTCTTTTCGAGGCTTTGTACTCGCGAAAGTAATTGGTTTCCGGAAATACCACAAAACTCACATGTAACATAAAAAACGCCTTCCCAAATTAACCTTCAAAATTAGATGCAAGACGAACGAATTGAAAACCAACGAGCATTCAGCATACGATGAAAAAGGTTATGAACTCCCAAATTCCACCAGCGACATAATAATCTCGTAAATTCTCTAGCCGAAGAACAATTGATGGAATAAGTGAGAAGTATCTTTCAAGATCGCATCACCACAAGGGACACGACTGCGATTTCAATATGACATTCCTTTGACTAGATTCGCTCGAGTAGGCAATCGATCAAGAGCAAGTGTCCAAGCAAAATATTAACTTTAATCGAATTATTTTTAACCCACCTCGTAGGAAATCGCCTAGGAAGAAAGAAACTCATCTACAATTCTCACGTCTTTAAACCACGAAAGGTCCCCTTTCCATTCAAAATAAAACCCATCTTTCAATTACGAGTTTGGACAAAAAATAACATAATCGGTAAAGCTACAAGATGCTCAAGAGGCTGTTTCAATACCACTCTGACATTACGGCGAAAAGAAGAAACAAGGGGGACTGGAGTTTACAGGGTTACCGATATATATCTTTCATGTATCTAAAGCAATAATTAAACAGACGAGGAAACAAACCTGATAATGTGCAATCACCGATACAAATATCCTTCAAAACCGATTGGATGTGCAACCCGTTTACCAATCCTAATTTGCCAATGGGAGAAAACATCAACGCTTGAACCTTGTGGTAATTAAACTCTTTATTATAGCCACTCAGTTTTCATCAAATAAACAAAAACCCATTTCTACCTATTTTTAAAAATAAAAATATCTCCACACTGTTAATCGTTACGCTAACAAAACTTATTCATCGCGACGAAATTAAAATTATCTTTCTATAGTGTGGGCGGACACTATGTAAATTTCGACGAACTTTTTTTATATTGATTTTATGAAGTAATTATACGATTGTATGATATCATATATGATTTTGGAATCATATATGATTTTATGAAATCATATATATCGCTGTACTACGAATAAAATATGATTCGTATGACGAAGAATCATTATGATCTTCGCAATTCGTGAATGAAAACAAAGTGAAAAACATTTCGTTAGGAATCACAATCATATATGATTTCATGAATTCATATTTTGATTTCATGGAAATCCTATATGATTACGTTATACGAATATATATGATTGTTTTTAGAATCTATATGATTAGTTTTGACGAATCATATATGATTTTCGCAATTCGTGACTGAAAAAAAAATCGAACAAAAGTTCCTCGAAATATATGCTGTCACCGTCTACTGATAAAGATAAAAAATATCGTCGCGATGGTGTATTTTTTGTCGTGTGAGATTTTACCGTATTATGTAAGTGATTTTATTATTTAAAAAAAATGTGAAAATGAGTTTTTTTTATTTTTGATGAAAAAATGAGTGGCTAGGATTGGTTCATTGGATCTATGACAAATAATGGGTCTATGTTGATCTTAATTCGAGCCACAGAAAGCACCAAAATCATTCCATTTTCTATATCTGTTACTAGTACATTTATTTTTCACATTAACTGGATCAGTTCACTAGTAAAAGTAAACAAATTCTTTTTGCAGACTTGAATTTATTTCGGCTACCGGAGATGCTCGATAGAGTGTCAACAACTTCTTAAGCATCAACAGTCTCTTGTCACCACACCAAACGCTTCCAAGTTAGGACTTTAACAGCACAGAACAACCATTAGACGTATCGCCGTGAGCTTTCAAATTAGAGTAAATCTAACAATGCAAAGAGAACGTTATTAGAATAGTGCAATGCCAATACAACACAACATAACACATAACACAAACACTGAGCGGAAGAAAAAAAATAAAATTAATAGGTTAATAATACTTCCCCACCAGGAAATTCATTTATTGCATTTACATCTTTGGGTACATGGTCAAGGCTTTCCAATAGTCTCTTAAACTTTCTTAGGTGTGTTATCATCATGACTTCCCAGAGCTAATTGAATAGTTTATTAAGCTTTTATAAAAAAAGAGACATATCAAAGTAACACCTAGCTGCACTTCAAAATTCACTTCTTTTATAGTTAGTGATGATATGTAAGGTGAATGATTTTGATACCAATCTTTGTAATCCCCATCTTATCGAGTATTAGTAATTAGAGAACACCCAACTTCTTAACATTTCTTGAAGGAACATCAATTCGACTTTAACAGGGCAAAATAATTTTTTTTTTATCAACTCTAACGATTCCAAGCAAGGGATTCCGGATAATTCGTCTAAATCATATCTTAATATCACTAGGTCACCTAAGATAAACACAAACATTCAAGTCTTCCCCAACTAATCGCACCATTAGGAGGATTAAACTCACAGTAGGACACCTTCACACGATTGAAACACAAATTGTTGAAAAACAACTCATCGTCATAGGTAAACTCGTAGCCTACTCTCGCATCCCGTAACCATAAATCAACATCTTCAACATTACGGCTATAGCATAATGAATCCTACTATTTACTCGCGATTAGATTGTCACAAGTTAACCACCTATAGTAGTGATATAAAGTTTGGATTTTAAGGTTGAGTTTGTAGGACACTGATTTGGGTGTTTGTCGATTAAAAGAAATGTAATCACGGATCGTCTGTATCATGGTCATCCAACAATCTTGTGATCAGTGGCGGAGCTGATATTCTGGTTTGAGGGGCGCGGAAAATACTTCGATTGAGTAAATTTACAGTAACAATGTACATTAATAGTAAAAAATGTACAGTAACAGATTAAGAAATTAAACTTTAAAACTAGTAATCAATTATTAATGATTACACAAAAGTTCCTATGACAAGTCATTTTTTGAGCTACTTGAAAGCTTCAGCTTCGCCTACTAAATTCTAAAATCATTAAAATTGAAACTGGTTTCTACTAGGAGGATAAGATTGAAAAACTCCTATGCATGTGTTTTTTGTTTATAGGAAAAACACCTTGTATTTGTTTTGTATATGGAACAATCAAATATTAATCCTGATTTTTGTTTTTGTTTTTTTAACGCCAAGTTAGTTGTCAGTGATTCGAGCTCACAGTGACATAGAAAACACCTTGTATTTGTTTTGTATATGGAACAATTAAAGATTAATCCTAATTTTTGTTTTTGTTTTTTTAACGCCAAGTTAGTTGTTAGTGATTCGAGCTCACAATGACTTTTCAATTGAGCAGGTATGCATAGACTCGATCTTCGTACTTAAGCGATAAACCTTACTTCTTTTTTCGCTCTTGAAGGAAAACCCTCATGAAGAGACTCGAACCTAATACCTCTCGCATGTGGTAACAACCTCCCAATGTTACCGTTGGTGGGCCATCTGAGCTAGCCTCGATGGTTAAATGTTAATCCTAATTAGCTGAAATTGTTTTCGTAACCAAGTCAGTTAACAATTTGCTCCTTAGTTACGTTAATACAATAGTTGCTAGTATTAACCAAATTAAAATTACTTCTTCTATTTAAAAAAAAGTATGACTATTTAAATAATAATAGTGATAAAAAATGGCCAGAAGATCCTTTCATAAATGAGGTCATTCAATGTTAGGCTGGAAAGGAGATGTTATGTTTATTATAGGTAAGATTAGGGGCTTAAATTATAAAGATTTTAAATGTCCCCAAATAAAATCGAGATAAATATATAAAAAGGACGTTGAATAACTGCTTTTTCATCTTCTATCTATCCTTTCTCTTTCTTCAACCCAGTTCTTCTTCTTACATGAAAATTCACCATTTTTTTCTTGTATTCGAATCAAACTTATGAATATTTGCTAACTGTAACCCAAATTTTAGGGGGGGGGGGGCAGCACCCCCTCCTGCCCTTTCTATCCTCCGCCGTTGTTTGTGATGTCATCCTCAATTGAGAAAATTGAGTATGAGGAAGTTGAGTCCAAAGTTTTTTTGTTTGATAGTGCTAGTCAAGGAGACATGTAGACCTGGATATTATCGACTAAGATTTCATTCCATTAGCGCATTTATTCGACCTTCTCCTTCATAGCCAACTCAGAGTTACAATACAAATCGGAAATAAAATGTTATAGAAACAGAAGCAAAAATTTATCAAATCGATTAATACTTTGTTATAAGAAGAAGAAGAAGAAGATAAAAGTCATAAGGATTCTAATATACAAAAACGAGCTATTGAAAAATAAGAACAAACCCTTATATCAATCACTTTTCCGAATACAACATCAATATTTAGATTAATGAATCAAAGTTGACCTAATAAACCCCCTTTAATTCCTTAAACCCAGTTTATGTATGAATCACAATCCCCAAATTAAAAGCTCCAATTCTTACTTGCATCAAATTACAGCCCCATTTTGTGTTTGGATCCAGGTTTTAAGAAGACGTGGTAGAGGAAGGGTCGGATTGGTAGTGTGAAGCGGTGACAAAGCAATGTGTAGTGAACCTATGAAAGTTTGATTGAGAAGAGAAGAAGAAGAAATGTTAGGTGAAGATAAGGACAAGAAAAATCAAAGGGTAAAATAGACTTTGTATTTCAATTGAGGATTTAGGAAATCCTTTCCTATTAAGCAAAAAAACAAACATAAATTTGATCCTGTTTAGATATAGATTTGTTACCAAACAACCATTAAGCAAAAAATAAACAGCCCCTAAGTTTAGTGTCTGGTTGGAAGGTTTTCGAAAGTGTAGTACTATATTTCTAGTATGTTTGATTTTTTGTACATGGGATGGATTTTATTAAGACGGTTCATCTACTGTGGGCAAGATTTTTAGCACACTTTATAACCTTGCTAAAAACACTTATTCTTAAGCAGTTTTTAAGTATATACTTTAAAGCATAAACAAAAGCTGGATATATAGAAAAATATTCAATCCTAAACACCTCCTTAATCACTTAATCCATTTTCACAATTATCGAAGTAGATAATACTAAGTCTTGTGCACGTACAAGTTATTTTAAAATTTTATTATACGAATATATAAAAGGGAGGTTATTTGTACACACTATTTTTTTGACATACACCACAAAAGTACACCTAGTGAT
This sequence comes from Tanacetum coccineum, assembly GCA_026074375.1. Lineage (NCBI taxonomy): Eukaryota > Viridiplantae > Streptophyta > Magnoliopsida > Asterales > Asteraceae > Tanacetum > Tanacetum coccineum. The sequence goes on along the minus strand of BQNB010033751.1, from coordinate 35,882 downwards.
GTACACAGTACAACACCCTGATGCATGTTTTGTGGTGTATGATAAAAAAATAGTGTGTACAAATCACCTCTCTATATAAGAATTTGCTCGTGTTTAATATTTTGTAATTGTGATATAAGTATAACTAATAATCATGCACGAGTTTTTATATAAAAATTTTCATTGTATATTAACATCGTTTTATATTTTGTAAAGTTTTTTATGAAAGATTTAACTTTATCTAACTGACATGTATGTTGAAGTTGATATTGTTATTTATATTTAACTATTAGTATCAATTGTACATAATATGCGAGCTTAATAACATATGGTAAGCGATGATGAAATTAAAATATAATAATTTAAAAATGTTTTTTCCGAATATCCTTATATAAACCGTAAATAAAAATTACATGAGTCGTTGTTATATCACAGTAACACGTGCTTATATTTGATATTCATATTCACACTAATAATAATTTAGTCGTATTTAATATCCAAACCCGTGTACGCATGTGTTAAACTTATAAAATAGAATAACAATGAGTCTTTATTGAAGGCATATAGTTAAAGAATTTTTTTTTCCAGATATTCTTACTTAAACTTAAAAAGAGGAAAAACATGAGTTGTTCGTATACGTATAACATCGTGTATTTATTTACATCCACAATCATTCTTATTGCTTTCATTTTGATATTAATAATCTTGTGCATATATATGTTGTATTTTAAAAAAAAATATACCTGTTGTATTTTAAAAATATAAAGTCTATGGGTATAAAGTTTAAGGGGTTATTTGTTTATTTTTTGAAGTTATTATAAAACATGTAAACTTATAACTTTACACCTAACTCCATATAATTTATTAAAAATTTAACCACTAAAGTTTTATTAATTACCTTTGTTTTAAGTTTTCGTTTTCCCAAATTTGACACATATATTTTTATGTGTTTTTTTCTCCACCAAATTCTTTCACTTAATTTTTCAATTTTGATTTTTTTAACTAGATTACACGATTTTACCTACGTCTCAAAACAAACGATTTGATTGGTCTAATTTTTTTATTAGATTGTTTAAAAAAAAAACTCCAAAATAATGTAATTTTTTTATTATATAAAAGATGAGATAATGTCTAACAACCCGGTAAGCCTCTCTTCATAATCTCTTTTATATGACAAAAATGATAGTGAATAAAAAATGTTCAGATAAAGTTATAAAGATTTTTTAACCTTACTTTTGGTCACATGAACTTTTTGATAAAAAAATATCAATGCTTGGGATTATTATTAAAAATTCAATGTTAGGTAGAATGAGCCATTGCGCATTTGCCATCTTCCCTAACATCCTCTCACAATCTATTGTGTTTTTAACTATATTATAAATGAAAATAACTTAAATGATTTAAGTTTATTTAGATACCAAGGACTAATCCTCACCTTCCATCTTTATCTTTACCTAATGGATAAGATTAAACCCAAAAACCATTTTCATTATTTTTTTCTAATATTAATATCTCGAAAACTGTTAATCGTTAAGCGAAAAAAATATACCATCACGACGAGCATGAAATTATCTATCTATCGATACACACTTTGATATACTTTCGACGAATTTTGTTTTTTCGTTCTTTTCACGTTTTTTTACGTTTTTTTTTTGTTTTTTCATATTTCTTTCGATTGATAAAATCATATATGATATTAGTGTTAAATCATATATGATATTTAAGTTTAATGCAATCACATGTAATTCGATGTTAGTGTTACATCATATATGATTTTATACGAATATTCAAATTAGTGTTTAATCATATATGATATTTTCATGCAAGTTTCAACAACGAAAAAAACGTGAAAAAACGAAGAAAAAAAAACCAATTTTGTCGAAAGTATATCAAAGTGGATATCCATGGAAAGATAATTAAATGCTCGTCGTGATGGTATATTTTTTTTCGCTTAATAATTAACGGTTTAAGAGATATATAAATTTTAAAAAATAAATGAAATAATAAAATCTTTTTAATCTCAACCATTGATTTCTTTTTAGATGGATGATAAGGATGAGTCCCTTGGTATCCAATTTTTTTTAATATCCAATATAACTCTCCTTTAACTTAAACTAGTTATAATACCCGTGCACGCACGGGGTTTTAACTTAAAAACTTCAATTACATAAATGATTCATGTAAAATTAATTCCACCTTAGCAAATAGCAGGAAATGAATTCATCAACATATATCAATCTATTCAGAATTTTACTAACTTAACTTCACACTATTCCTCAAATCAACACAAACAGATTTATCTATTGTGAAAGTTTAAATAATGAATAATATAGTTACGATTATTGTACACTCTATGGATAACACAACTGTCAATTTTAGATAAACATATGCAGTTTAACAATAAACAATTAGAATACATTTAACCAAGGCCACAATGTATGCAAAACTGGACCAATTTCGTCAACTTCATAATGATCCCCTGGACACATAAGCAACAACAATTCCTTATTAAATTAAGTTTGTTCAAAACGTAATCACATGGTTGTAACCTCCTAAGTGTTTTAATCATAGATATTTGACCAAATTTGTAATAGAAAAGTATTTTTTAAAAACCTTATTTAATATAATAATTTTTTCAATCAAAAAACCAAAAATATATAATCAAAAAACTAAAACAGGTCAACCAACTCATTCAGCCTATTCATTTACATGTTTTGACCCATAACTCTCAACCCACCCATTTTGCCACAATACCACCTACGTGAGGCATTCATATATGTGTTAGATTTAAAAAGGGAAATAATATAGTGTTGCAACTGGCAGGAACATTCATTCATAGACTCGATAGGGTTAATCAAGTTGTAAGATTTACATGTAGCATATGATTATATTGGCTTAATGATCACACTCGCAAGAGTCATCTAACATAATAAAAAATACGAAATTCAAAAGGAGTAGCTTTTAGAAACAAAGCGAATACAAATAAAGTCTTAATTTGAATATTCATACCTGGATTTGGCTGGTTATAACCATTGCCATAAAGATTGCTCCAGTATGGTTCAGTTTTGCCATCAGAATATTTCACTTTCTCCATTTTAATAAAGCTTCCTCCTGCAAGTAAAAAGTTAATGTCATAAGAATACAAAACTTTTTAGTTTTGCAAAGTATATGTGTGATGTGTAGAAATTTTCCTATGAACCTGAACTATTGCAAACCTAACTACACACATGAACTAAAAGTGAATAATTTGGTAAAAACATATGCTTTTGACTTGAATAAAAAATCTTAAAGAATATTTAATCGTATGAATTTCAACACCCAAGTTGTAGTTATACCCATATAAAAGAATACTTGAATACAAAGCCTGCTGCAAGAATGAAGCATAATACTACATCAATTCCACAACCTAAGATTATCAGCAGAGTAAACTCGAGATCCACGTTAACATTTACAAAAAGAGCATCTTTGAGTGTCAATCATGCAAAAAGGATCAAGATATTGCAAGACAGCCTCATGGTAAGTACATATCTCATCATTATTTTTTAGTTATGATGTTGGTAAATTTACTTATGAATGGGCCGATTTGGGAAGTAAATAATTAGGAAAAGCTTCATCTGATTGGGGGAACGGGTCAAACAGGTTGAAACTTGCCCGGGCTATCTTTTGATGCATACAAAACTTCTAATTTGTGTTCTTCAAATATTTAAATCATGTGTGTAATAACGCATTTGTGTAACCATAATATACACATTAATCATATACAATGTCTTTTAAAGAATAGGCAAAAGAAGTGTTTGCGGGTCAACCAGACCCGACCCATTTTCACCCATATTAAAATGTGCCCCATGACAGCCCGCCTAATTTGCCAGCTCCACATTTACCATGAGAACTTTTACCTTCAAGAAGCTACATTCTTCATAAAAGTAGGTTTACACCCCATCACGAATCACTTACACATGTTCTTCATATACGACCCAAACCTGCATATATGTATTCACACAAACCCCCAATTATTTAATGCATACTCCAAAAGGATGGCAGATAATTGGTTTTGTTTATATTTGCAAGATTCTTCTAAACCTAAGTCACAAAAAAAATCACCAAATCAACATTAACTGATATAAAAAAAAGCAAATTAATTTAACCTAAAATCCTAATCATGAACTTACAACCAAATTCAATAAATCAACAACATAAGAAAATTAATTACACAAACTCATCATAGAGTTGGTAACTTTATTAAATAAAATCCGCTAATTCATCAAAGTAACAGTTGGATAAAAAATTAAATTAGGGATAATTGATACCATTGGTGAGAAATAGTCGGTTACATAATCGAAATTAGAGAATCTATCACTAACCATGAGATTAATTAAATTGATGAAACTGGGGTTGATAAATCAATTTTGAGTTTAATATATAGTAACTGATAATTGTGATGTAAGTAAGTTTGTGTTTGATTATGATGAATGGAAAGGAGGAAAACTTGATAATTTTTGATCGGAAGATGGAGAAGCTGATCCTTGAAACAATCCGAATGAATTTTGTTAATTAGGGTTAGTATATATCAGAGACGGTTTTGTACAGAAGGAGATGGTGTAGGCTTTGGAAGTTTTGTATTAAAGGGAGGCTTTGTTAGTTTCAATTTTCATTTTTACCCTTAAGTTTTCTCTGGATTGACTCTGCCTTCTTTAATGTTTGTTTTATTATGTTTTTGACGCATATATTTTTATCCATAATTTTAATGAAAAAATGTATAATAACGAATTTTTTATGAATTTTAGCCAAATATAGAAGTATTTAAGGTTTTTTAATTAAACATAGTTAAAAAAAAATAAATAGAATATTACCTAATAAGGTATGATTTGATTTTTTTAAATACGAATACCCCACTTGTCGTTTTCCTTTATTAAGTAAATAAAAGATATGATCATTTTTTTAAATACAAATATAGAAGTATTTAAGGGTGAGCGTTGTGATTATAAATGTTCGTTTGACAATCAACAAGTAGCTTTATCTATTTTTTTCATATGATCATTTTTCAACGCTCCACGAAATGACATTTAGGAGTGTTGAGTATTTAAAAGATGTTTTACACATTATAATTACTAAATTGAAGAAACATGTAATCTAATGATCTACCAAGAACAAGAGAGAGAGATGTGGGTTATGATGTTTAGCAAGAGAAAATATATGGAATGGATGAAGTGTTATTACTATGTGGAAAATAGAAAAATAAAACAACCAACCCCTCTCCAAGGCTAGGAGAGGGTTTATATAGTTACATGATGGCCGACCCATAGGCTATGATGGGCTTCCCATGGGCCTTGGGCCGGATTAGCTTCTATACTTAACATGACACAATCTA
>BQNB010033751.1:0-28293 GCA_026074375.1 Tanacetum coccineum | reverse complement strand
CAAAGCTTCTCATCGACAAGAACTAGCATAAAAAATGATCGAACAGAGGGAAAAACTAAACACCGAACATGCAACGAAAACATACCTTTGGTTTTGACTGTCCAAAGCTAACCTAAGAAAAAATAATCAATGTGTTGGCCGTAATTATTCAAATAGAATGATAAAACAAAATTACATGAATTTGCAGAAGGGAAAGAATGACACATACAACACAGAAAGTTCTTGAAGGTATTATTGTCGTTTTGTAGATAGTTCCTGAAAGAGAAACAAAAAAATAATGTTGGGTATTAGATGACGCCAGAGCAAGTTAAAAGAATTCCGTATTTACAAGTTTGTGGATTCATAAATTGCAGCTGATGAAATGATACAAGCATATAAAAGAGAAATACCTTTTAAATCCAAAAACATATCAAACCATTACAAGATGTTTATGGATTGAATTAGACCTTCTAAGTTGCTGGAAAAACACCTACCCAAATCCTAGAATCGGACTTAGGGTTGGGGGCTTGATAAAAACAAAGTTATGAGGCTATATATTAGGCAAACCCTAATTTGAACTTCCTGACGCCATCACTAAAATTCACGATGTCTTCACACCGTCATCTTTCGCGTGGTTGTTGATTTTCTCCCTGTGATCGCGTAGGTTGTTGAATCGTCAGAATCCGAGTTCGTATGAAGGAGTTATGATCAAAACAATATCTGATACTGCGCGTGCAAGTGGAATTGTCTTCTTTATCTTGTGACGCCGAATCTTCTAGGGTTTCTTTAGGTCGGCTACGTTCTGACGCCGTCATCAAATCCCTGATGCCGTCGCTTTGAAAATCCTGACACCGTCGCTTTGTTCTTGCGACGCCGTCTCCACGCTCTGTATGCACAATTCTTCAAGATAAATTGTGTAGAGTCGTAGTCTTGTTCGTTTCTTCTCCAAATGAGCCCAAGTCACGTGTATATCCTCCAAATGCCATCCAAGTGCTAAAAACATGAAAACAAACGGTTAAGCACATAATCTGAGAATATTTGCATGATTTAGGGAGTTAAATGACCCTTAAAAATGTATAAAATGACACATCATCAAGAGCGAAAAGGAAGATGTATGTGTTTCTAGAGAGAATAGGAAGAAACACACACACTTATGAGATACAAATGATTTCCTCACCCCCTCTATCGAAGTATATAGGGGAATATATAGCCCGAGATACGCACAACTATCCTAACTTGTCATCACTAGTCCTTGGGTATCCGTCTATTATTAAACTAATGTAATTCCGTATAAGTCGACATATTTAAGGCTAACAATAATTATTTTGTTTTAAATTTAACCCCTCTTTAAACTAGATATATCCCCGTCATTTCATTTTCAAAACATATTAACATCCTATAACTTTTTATATCTCTCAACACACAAACAAATAAATGTCTCAAGATCCAAATGACATGTTTTCTTACTTCTCTTCTCAATACGTCTAACCCGCATCACTCATCTTTCTCAAACCTGTCTATACCATCGTCACAAAACTCAATTTCTTCCTCACAATACCAACAATATCCTCCTCTTATTACGTAATATATGCCCCAAATAACACCCGAACAAATTTATCAACAACAACAAGCTTTTCAAAACCAACAACTCAACAACCAATTCCAAAATCTTCAACATCAAAGAAATGTGCCACCACAATACTTTTACCACAACAATCACAACCATAATACTTTCAACCACAGCAATCAGAATTACTGTCACACTACTTTGAATCAGTAATGCCCCTGCCTTCTTGCGCGAAGCTGCCCAACTATGGTATAGAAGAAAACACCATGAACGAGAAAAAGGAATATGCATCCTCAACAGTTGGGATCAGTTCAAAACCGAGTTACGGAAAGAATTTGTGCCCCATAATGTTGATTCCGAAGCCAAAGCTAAATTAAGGTGACTTTGTCACACATGTACGATTATCGATAAATAAAGGAGTTTACTACCATTTTATTGGAATTTATGGATATACCAGATCAAGATGCCATGTTCTTCTTTAAATACAGATTAAAAGAATGCACATGAATCAAGATTGATAGAAGAAACGTGAAAACGTTAGATGAGGCCATCGCAGCAGCAGAGTCGATTATGTACTACTTCAACCGACCAAGGAGACCATTAGTAGAAGAGGTGGGCGTCGAAAGAGCCTCGCCTAAGAGACTGGACGATCGAAGGAATGAGGGCCGAGTCTCGTCCAAGAGACTAGATGAACGAGGGGACGAGAGCCCAAAGTTTGAAAGGTCGTTTAAAAAAAGACATGTCCAAACCCTCTTCGAAACCATGTTTTATTTGCGACGGATCTCACTAGATAAGGGATTGTCCGATTCGGAAAGCTATTAACATCTTGAATGCCGAAATGGGTTCAATAATAGAAGAACCACCACAAGAAGAATTGGGATCAATTAGATGTCTCGGAACGCTAAGGGAAATACTTACTAAAGCAAAGACTAAGGATCAAGGTTTGCTTTTTACGGAGCTGATGGTGAATGATAAAAAAATGTTGGGACTCATCGACACTGGCGCCACCCATAACTTCTTAGACGTTAAAAAGGTCGCACGACTAAGGGTAAAATGCACTCTTGAAGAAGGAAAGATCAAGTCCGTAAACTCAGAACCTAAACAAATCATTGGGACAACTAAGGTAAAAGTTTGTATCGATAAATGAAATAATGAGCTAACCTTTACAGTTGTGCCGATAGATGACTATAGGATGGTCCTAGGTCTGGATTTCTTTGAAAAAGCTTGAGCTTTTCCTATGCCCGCCACTAAGACTTTGGTCATCCACGATAATGAAGTATCCCAAGTCACAACCCTTAAGAGGCGGAGTAAAATACAAACCTTATTATCGACAACCCAATTTAAAAAGGCCGCCAAAGAAAGAGAGTGCCTTTTGGCAACCGTAAGGAAGTCCTTTGACGATGAAACACTAACAGACCCTAGACCATCGAGATTATTTAAGAGAAAGAAAGAATGGCACTGAGGAGCAAATGAAACAAGAATGTGCCTGGACAACGCGGTGAAACGGATAAAGAAATTGGGAGAATGGAAGAAGCTTGGTTTAGTTCGTGTAGTAATGAACTCAAAGGCTTTTTTTCTTCAAGTTTACTTCAATTGAGGGTATGAATGGGGTATTAGAGAATGGTCCATGGTTTATCCGATCTGCACCTATCATCCTGAAGAAATGGACGCCAAATGCTAACTTACTCAAGGAAGATATGAATTCGGTTCCCATTTGGGTTAAATTCCATGATATACCTATTGTGGCGTTTACTACCTCTACAAGAAAAGAGGGTTTTTGGGACGAAACTTTTTGGAACGGTCAAATAATCGTGCCAAATACACGTATTTGGAACCTGTTTCCTAAGCGTGCCAAAAAATAGGTATTTAGGACGGCTATTAAAAATTGTTCCAAATACGTATGCATTTGGAACAGTTTCAAATAATGGTGCCAAATACATGTGTATTTGGGACAGTTTGAGTTAACGGTGCCAAATACATATGTATTTGTGACGGTTGGTACCAGCGGTGCCAAATTTGTATATGTATTTGAAACGCTATCTAATGTTGGCGCCTAATACCAATGTATCCAGAACGGTTGGCATGACCAGTGGCAACTAGGGGTGTTCAAATAATTCGGGAAACCGACGAACCGAGCTGAACTGCTCAATCCGAAACCCAAAAAACCCAAAACCAAAGAATCCAAAACTGAAAAAACCAACTTACCACGGTTTGGTTTCGGTTTTTATTTTTAGATATTCGTGGTTAACCGAACCGAACCGTACATAACATACATGGAGGTTTTTAACTAAATATTCAAATAACCGAACAAGTATTAGGGATATTAGTGCACTACTTTTTTGTATAACCGCTCACTTTGGGTACCAGCATGTCCGGTTACCCGCCTAGTACGGTTTGGTTTTGGGTAGTAAAATTAACTATCCGCCCCGCGATGGATAGTTTAAATCCTCCAACTAACCGGAGCGAACCACCCCGTGAACAACCTTAGTGGTAACTACGTATATGTATTTGTAACATTATCTAATGCTGATACCAAATACACTACAAGAATTATGTCGAATAACCACGAAGAATACCAAAAATGTTTAGTCGTGAGTATTTACCCATAAGTTTCCCATATGTTACCCACGATTAACGCTGCTAGAAAACAGGGCAACAATGACGGATTTACTGACATAAAGAAATCCGTCAATAACTACCGACGGATTACCGACGAACAGAGTTGCTGACGCATTACCGACAAACTCCTGACATATTACCGACTTTTGTTTAGTGCACTACTTATAAGCAATGTTTAAAAACGCGTCGACGGGTTCAACCGATTGAACTAGGCCGAATGTGGTAGGTTTTTTGCTTGTTTGAAAATTGAATTGAACCGACGATTTTTCATTAACCACGGGTCAACCCGGTTTAATAAACCCGACTGGGTCATGACTTTTGTTCTTTTTTTGGTGACTCGGCGAACCAATGACTCGACCAAGTCAATTGAAAAACCGGATTTTAAAACATTACTTATAAGCTAAGCTAACAATAAAGGTATGTTTGGCGAAATGAGTTGGGGATGGGTCTGGGGTTTAGGCTCGGGCTGAAGTTGGAGCTGGTGCCAGGGCTTATATTATAAGTCAAAATTGAAATTTGTATTTTTGAAAACTTGTTTGGCAAGTGGCATGGGGCTGGGTTTATTATTGCAAAATTACTAAAAAAATATATAATTAAATAAGTTTTTGGTATATGTTAGATATTTTTGTAAGTAAATAAGTAATTTAGGTTCAAAAGCCTCGATCTAAAGTTTTTAGCCTCTTTTGTAGAGTTGTGGCTTATAGAGACTTATGACTTATAAACCCTTTTATAAGCTCACGTGACAAACGAGACTTATTTTATAAGTCGGCTTAATTTAAAAGCTCAAGCCCTCGTAAGTCCGTAAGCCCAATAAAAAGCCCCCTCGCCAAACATACCATATATCAAAAAAAGTTGAATTTTGATTAATTTGTACAAGAAACAAAAATCTGTTAAATGTTCTTCCCTTTCTTTCTCCTTTCTTTCCTCCAAAAATTAAAATGATCCCTCATCAACATTTTCGAGAGTTCCCTCCCGCTCAAATATTTTTGCTAAAATTTAATAATTATAATAATAAATCTCCCCAAAATAATTTAAATCATATATCACAATATCTCTTAAATAAAATAATACCAAATCAAATCAATCATTAAAAAAATCAAAATAATCATCAATAATTCCGTCCCGCATTAAATTTCAATCTCATCTAAATGAAAATTCAAATCTAAACCCCAATCCATATAATCACCCCGATCACCAGCATCATCAATCCATCAATACCAATCCCATCACTTACACGTTCGTAACGTTTGGGACGAAACATGCAATTTGATCAAACTTTAGGGACGATTTATGCAATTTACTCTATATTCAAATAAGTTGAATTTGTAAAACTTATTGGTAATCACGTATGATTATTTTTGTACAAAGACCAAAATATGTTATGTTTTCTCCAAAAATTAAAATGTCCCTCTTCACATTTTCAGAGTTCCCGCTCAAATATTTTGCTAAAATTAAATCCACATTAGTCCCCCATCCACTCTATCCATTTGTTTTCTACCTTTCATTTTCACTCTGCCTAATCCTCTTCATCTCATCTCACATCTTGTTTCTAGATCTCAACAAAACCAAATCTGGCGTTAATGGACTTATTAGTCACTAAAAATCATAATCTCATCTTTCTATTCATCACTCTCATAATCTCATCAACAACAATCTTATCGTTTCATTTCAAAGAACTGATCGCAGATCCAATCACCATCTCCGAAAGCTACTCGAAAGCGTTCGACCGAGTCTAACTCGGATTCGAGACTTCTGTTTACGCTTCAACATCTGCTCATCGGACAGGTATATATATGTTATATGTATATAATGATTATAGCGATTTTGTGTGAGTTAGCAAAACTTTGAATCTCCAGTTAGGTCTATATCTATCTATCTATCAAAATCATAAAAGTTTGAAAAATATTGAACTTTTTTAGGATTCGATTAGTTGTTGCTTTACTTTGAAGGGATTTTATCTCTTTTAGGTATTGATATAAATCAATAAGGGGGGAGGGAAGTAAAAGAAAAACAAAAAAACATATTTGTTTTCTGGGTTGAAAAATGGCGCCTAAGGATCAAGTTCCCCGTGACTATTAAAAAACATGTGTAATTAAAAGTGTTAACTTAGCATGTGTCATGATTTGTTTATTAAAAAATCAGACTCGTAAGAAGATGTGTAATAATTTTTCAAAATATTCTTTTGTATATCTGGTTTTACTAATATGTGCACATTTAGTACAACCTAAGATGAACTCAAAACTCTTTTACTAAATCAAAAAATATTATTTACTTGAATCTATAGTTTACTTTTGTTAAATGTAATTTTAGTCTAATACACTCGTACCTTGCAAAACTATGTTAGCGCATTAGCGAACAGCCTAACACATTAGCAAAACTATTTATGATAATCACAATACATGTATAAATCTGATTAAGCAAACTTTTCAGATGTTACAATTATTAATTATCGTCCCTTTTGTTTTCTACAAACACCATGGAACATGGGTGATGTTAGTGTTGTAATTTTAAAAGATGTGCTTTTACCTTTTATGATGCATCTTTGTTTCCCATGTCCAATACAACTAAACATTCTTTTAGCACACTTAAATCCCGTTACTCCAAATATCTATGAAAACTAAGTATTACATGATTTATGTACAACTGATGTCTATTTATGACATGTTTGAACTATGACTACTCGGCAGCATGTGCAAACAGCGTTGTATGTTGGTGATCTGGAGACAACCGTGACTCACATGCGAGTCTATATGATTTGTTTGTCCAGTTAGGTCTAGTTGTTTCGGTTCGGGTTTATTGCCATGCTTTATCTGAAATGTTGCTTGGTTATTGTTTTGTAAATTATGACAAACCACAAGATGGTTAGTTTGTTTTTATTAGAAACATTTAGATGCTTTTTGTATTGCGATTGAGTCAGTTTTATTCTAACCAACATTGTGTGTTTAAGAACTGATACAGGTACTGATACTCGTATGTTTGCATGATTAATTGGTTAAGATGTTGAAATTTGCTTCATTTACAAGTTAAAGATGTTTATCGGATCTTTACTGATTTTTGCTAAAGGCTCAAAAGAACAAATATTACTTCTTTGTTTAATCATCAGGACTTCTATTTTACTTCGCTACCGACAACGTAAAGGTGTAAACAACCATTTAGCAGTATGATAAGGGACTTATTTTAGATAGAATGACAAAAGGCGCAACCGTCTAATAAATTTATATATAAGGAGCGTTAAGCTAGTTTTGGTCTGCATGTGTCTCTAATGTCATCTTGGAAAAAAGGGACAAGGGGTATTTTAATGAATTTAGCGGAATTCTTTATTTAGGGTTTTTATTACAGATTTTCCTCTATGACTCGAGTCGTTTACTAATGATTGACTTGGGTAAAGATCAGATTTTATGAGTTAGTCTTTAAAGCTTAGAAGCATCTCCAGTTAAACCTTTACTTTGTGGATGCTTATATGACCTAAGTTTTTTTAATACTGCTATATATCGACTTCCTGAGCAGATACGTTTATTAAAACTTGAGGACAGAACATGAATCTACTTGGAGAATGTAAGAAAAATAGTTATATTGAATGACCATGATATATTTTCTACCAACTTTATTGTCTGGATTCAATGGCAACTTTTTGATGCATTACTTACGTGATAAAGGCACAAGAGAGACATGGCATGCTGAAAATAATCTAGTAAATCTACATTACCTATGGCTTAACCTTGTTTGAACGTATGCTTGACCTGACAATCTGGTTAATAATTACTCATTAGATAAAGGCAAATGGTGTTGCCATTAGACTAAAGAGTAATCCAAACAATATCGTTTGCAGGTATTATCAATGGGGTTTTTCTAACATGTGCCCCAGGGGCACATGTTAAGGTGGGGACAGAGGCTGTGTGTCACAGCCTGATTGGCCAGCATAACTGCTTTATAACATGTATTAATTAAAATTAAATTTAGGAATTTATTAAATATTTGTATCATAAGCTATATAATATGTAATACTTAAAATTTAAAAAAGTGATTGTAATGTTTAATTGACTTGTACAATAAGCTATAAAGTTTGTATTACTTAAATATTAAATGTCAATCTCTCTCTTCCTAATCCCAAACACCACCCTAATCATAATCCCATATATATAGTAAGTAATAAATTTAGTACACAACCCTAATCATCATTATAATCCCAAACACCACACGAAATAGTTCCGGCCAGTCACCACCGTTCGCCACCATGAACGAAGAAAGTAAGATCTTTTTAAATTGTCATCCTTGCAAGCGCAAGAGCATCATCGAGTTCAATTGCCCTGTATGTACCCTAAAGTTTTGTCATCGCCACCTTCTCGATCACTACAACTTTGTCAAGAATTACACAGGAGTGTGGCCGTGTCCACGGTGCACACGTCGCTGCTTTTGTAACAGATGCATAAACTTCTATCGGAAGGAAAAAATTCGAAACATAATATTTAATCTAACAACAACACAAAAACCCTAATTTGTGACGTCATCTAATTAATGGCGTCGAGCTGTTGTCGAAATTAGTTTTTACGCGGTTGTGGATAGCGATTTATAGTTAATTAATTAAGTTTGTTTGATTTACAAAGTGTTCGATGTCAATTATATTACTGTATCTGTTATGACTTGTTTGTACTTTTCTAATTCCTCTTAAGTCTAAGGACCATTATTGTCATTTCCTTAATAGTACAAACTTTTATTTTTCAAAGTAAAGCAACAACTAATCGAATCCTAAAAAAGTTCAATATTTTTCAAACTTTTATGATTTTGATAGATAGATAGATATAAACCTAACAAATCGCTATAATCATATAACATATATATACCTGTCCGCTGAGCAGATGTTGAAGCGTAAACAGAAGTCTCGAATCCGAGTTAGACTCGGTCGAACGCTTTCGAGTAGCTTTCGGAGATCTGCGATCAGTTCTTCGAAATGAAACGATAAGATTGTTGTTGATGAGATTATGAGAGTGATGAATAGAAAGATGAGATTATGATTTTTGGTGACTAATAAGTCCATTAACGCCAGATTTGGTTTTGTTGAGATCTAGAAACAAGATGTGAGATGAGATGAAAAGGATTAGGCAGAGTGAAAATGAAAGGTAGAAAACAAATGGATAGAGTGGGTGGGGGGATTTAATTTTAGCAAAATATTTGAGCGGGAACTCTGAAAATGTGAAGAGGGACATTTTAATTTTTGGAGAAAACATAACATATTTTTGTCTTTGTACAAAAATAATCAAAATTCAACTTATTTGAATATATGCACTTAAGGTATGTTTGGCGAGGGGCTTATTGGGCTTACGAGGGCTTGAGCTTTTAAATTAAGCCGACTTATAAAATAAGTCTTGTTTGTCACGTGAGCTTATAAAAGGGTTTATAAGTTATAAGTCTCTATAAACCACAGCTCCATAAAATGGGCTAAAAACTTTAGATTGAGGCTTTTGAACCTAAATTACTTATTTACTCATAAAAATATCTAACATATACCAAAAACTCATTTAATTATATATTTTTTAGTAATTTTGCAATAATAAGCCTAGCCCCATGCCATTTGCCAAACAAGTTTTCAAAAATACAAATTTCAATTTTGACTTATAATATAAGCCCGGTCACCAGCTCCAATTTCAGCCCGAGCCTAAACCCCAGACCCATCCCCAACTCATTTCGCCAAACATACCTTTATTGTTAGCTTAGCTTATAAGTAATGTTTTAAAATCCGGTTTTTCAATTGACTTGGTCGAGTTATTGGTTCGCCGAGTCAACAAAAAAAGAACAAAAGTCATGACCTAGTCGGGTTTATTAAACCGGGTTGACCCATGGTTAATGAAAAATCGTCGGTTTAATTCAATTTTCAAACAAGCAAAAAACCCACCACATTCGGCCTAGTTCAATCGGTTGAACCCGTCGACGCGTTTTTAAACATTGCTTATAAGTAGTGCACTAAACAAAAGTCGGTAATATGTCAGGAGGTTGTCGGTAATGTGTCAGCAACTCTGTTCGTCGGTAATCCGTCGGTAGTTATTGACGGATTTCTTTATGTCAGTAAATCCGTCATTGTTTCCCTGTTTTCTAGTAGTGTTAATCATGGGTAACATATGGGAAACTTATGGTTAAATACTCACGACTAAACATTTGTGGTATTCTTCGTGGTTATTCGACATAATTCTTGTAGTGTATTTGGTATCAGCATTAGATAATGTTACAAATACATATACGTAGTTACCACTAAGGTTGTTCACGGGGTGGTTCGCTCCGGTTAGTTGGAGGATTTAAACTATCCATCGCGGGGCGGATAGTTAATTTTACTACCCAAAACCAAACTGTACTAGACGGGTAACCGAACATGTGGGTACCCAAAGTGAGTGGTTATACAATAAAAGTAGTGCACTAATATCATTGATACTTGTTCGGTTATTTGAATATTTAGTTAAAAACCTCCATACTTGTTTGGCATTTAGGTTAGTGGTGGTAGGTGAATAAGATGGCCAGATATAATGTGTAGGTATGTAAGAATTGTTAGCACTTTTCCTGTTCTTAGAATTATAAGTGTTTGCTGGTGATGGATGGACGGTAGGGAGAAATTTTGGTGATGGTAGAGTGTTTGGTGCAGGGGAAAAAGTGGTGTGTTTGGTTCTATCTAACCCTGAAGAAACATAAGGGGTGCTATTAGTGGATACTTGTGACTTAGGAACCTCTAAACCCCACAATGCATAATATGCACTTTCCTGTAACTTTGCAAACTTCATAGCCTGATTAACAGATTTTGGATCCAACAATTGTACGGTGTGTAGGAATTCATTAGGCAAACCTCCTAAGTATAAGTCTAACAACAAATCATGAGGTAATTCAACCTGATTCCTAAGAACATTAAAATCACTATTAAACTGTTCAATTGTAGTAGTAACTTTCAAATTACGAAGTTCAATTAGAGGTTTAGAGTAGTTACCATCAACAAACTGCTCTCTTAACTCCGCCACATACTGTTTCCAACTCAATGACCTCCCAACCATATCCTTCATGAACGACTGATGCCAATGAAGAGCCCTACCATTCAAATGAATAGCCACTAAACGTATCTTCATCTCTTCCGGAGTCTCATCCAAATCAAAAAACTGGCAGCATTGATAGTACCATTCCTTGAAATCTGAACCGTCGAACGCCGGAAACTCTAATTTCGTCATACGATTCACAAGCTGATACGCCGAACTAAACACTTTCGCCGGTTGTTGATCGTCAATTACAACTCGAGGTTTCGGATCCGTCGAATCACCGGTAACGAATGAGCTCTCACCTTCATTAACCGTCTTCATCCGGTTCTGATAATCGTGAATCAATAGCTTAACGGCAGCTGCAAGCTCTCCGTCGAGGCTACTGTGCTTTAACTGTTGTTGTAATTGTTGTTGAGTTTCGTGAATTGCAAGTAAACTCGATTGAATCTCCTTAATCGATTCACCATGCGAATTGACTTGTTTCACTAGCAACTAGATTTGATTCATAATTTGCTCGTTTGTAAATCGAACCATACACAAAAATGAATTTTCACAGGTGCGAGGATTTAGCTCTGATACCACTGTTAAGCAGTAATAAGAGTTCCACACACTTGAATTACACACACAAGCTCACACAATCTGTGGAGTGTTCTTATTTCATATCAAAACTAACTGAATAGTACAGATATCAAAATAAGGAAATGACAATAATGGTCCTTAGACTTAAGAGGAATTAGAAAAGTACAAACAAGTCATAACAGATACAGTAATATAATTGACATCGAACACTTTGTAAATCAAACGAACTTAATTAATTGACTATAAATCGCTATCCACAACCGCGTAAAAACTAATTTCGACAACAGCTCGACGCCATTGATTAGATGACGTCACAAATTAGGGTTTTTGTGTTGTTGTTAGATTAAATATTATGTTTCGAATTTTTACCTTCCGATAGAAGTTTATGCATCTGTCACAACAGCAGCGACGTGTGCACCGTGGACACGGCCACACTCCTGTGTAATTCTTGACAAAGTTGTAGTGATCGAGAAGGTGGCGATGACAAAACTTTAGGGTACATACAGGGCAATTGAACTCGATGATGCTCTTGCGCTTGCAAGGATGACAATTTAAAAAGATCTTACTTTCTTCGTTCATGGTGGCGAACGGTGGTGACTGGCCGGAACTATTTCGTGTGGTGTTTGGGATTATGATGATGATTAGGGTTGTGTACTAAATTTATTACTTACTATATATATGGGATTATGATTAGGGTGGTGTTTGGGATTAGGAAGAGAGAGATTGACATTTAATATTTAAGTAATACAAACTTTATAGCTTATTGTACAAGTCAATTAAACATTACAATCACTTTTCTAAATTTTAAGTATTACATATTATATAGCTTATGATACAAATATTTAATAAATTCCTAAATTTTATTTTAATTAATACATGTTATAAAGCATATGTTACAAGTATACACTAATTAAACTATTAAACACCTTAATTAATGTTATTTTTAAAATACCCTCAATTGAAAAATACATGTTATTATACATAATTTACAATCTAATAAAACGCACAAAAATTCATACAATTTATATGCCAACAAGTTGATGGTACATATGGTTTTAAAAATCGGACCGGACCAACGGGTTAAACCAGAAACAGGAGTCGCCACCGGTTCGGCTAACCAATAAAAACCGTCCGAAAATGAAACGGAGATAACCGGGCGGAACCGGTATAAACGGGTGAACAGGGTCGGACTAGGATTATTTTTTTTATTATTCGCCAGTTGATCAGTTTATCATTTTTATTTTTGTGACAGCTAAACTTTAATCACAGGGTACCCGTCGCTGCAACGCGCGAGTACCCTGCTAGTTTTTATCAAATGAACAAGATTAATCCATCACCCCCTTTGTGTTTTTTAATTTAAAACACATTTTCGCCTCTATTTTTTTAAAAATTTCATATAGCAAAAGCCGTAAAACGTTAAGATACATAAATTACACCATCGTGATGAGCATTTAATTATCTTTCAATAGCGTGGCACTTTCATATACTTTTGACAAACTTTTTTTGTTTTTTTCTCGATGCAGTATTTTGTTTGATATATCACTTGTGATATTACACTAATCTGTAAGATAGAACACTTCACATGCTTTCGTAAAACGGGTATAAAAATATGTGTGAAACTCCAACTGATTCATCGTTATTGGCATTGAAAAGTACACATTCTTAGCTTTCCAACCATTTATCACACATAATTTTTTGACCTTCAAATCAAAACACTTATTTATAGAAGTTGGTGAATAACGAAGAATTTTATTTTTTATAATCAAACCCGCTTGAAGTATCACATCTGATATAACATATCCGTAAGTTTGAACAATCAACATGATGTCATGAAATGAGCATAAATATTTGTGTAAAACATTAAATGATTTATCATGTTTGACATTAAAAAATAAACACCTTTACCATTCTAACCATATATCATACATAGTTGTGAAAATTCAACTAAAACACTATTTTCTCACAAAACTATGTTTTAACCCTTTTAATCATACTAACTGTATAATATTATGGTTGTCAGGATCCCGATCCTGATCTTAGGATCTTACGATTTTACGATGTTGCAAACCAAACACGATCCAGATCCTACATAGGATCTTTGCATGCTTAAGATCTTATAGGATCCCGATCTTAACCATAGGATCTTAAGATCTACTACGATCCGATCTTACTTTTCTTGAACCACAAACTAAAAAACTACGAATTTATGAGCTGTGTTTCCTAGAATTTAAAAAACAACAAGTTAATCTTCTTAAACATTTCATAATTGTAATTTAAGACAACATTTCTACTTCTATGAAACATTCATATAATTTTGTATTTATGATATCTAACAATTTGTAAATTTGTATAATATTACAAACACTATTAAAAAAATGACATTATAGTAGGATCTTACGATCTCGATCCGACCTTGCGATTTCGATCTTGCAAAGACGAAAACGATCCTAGGTAGGATCCTGATCTTGAAAACCTTAAGATTTTATTATCACAAGTGATAAATAACATTGATTACATGTTAAAATTTTCAAAAATAACCACAGTTAGTGTCACATTATATTGCTTCATCACATGTGATATTAATTATATGTGGAATACCATGACTAATCCCACATTATATTACTTTATCACATGAGATTTTATTATTATTATTTATTTATCACTGGTGATACTACAATGTCAGGAGTAATAACTGTTAAGCTACGGTTAAATCTTAGTTTATAAAGGTATTGGTATAGGGTTTAATGGTTAGGGGTTTAGGGGTTTTGGTATAGGGTTTAGTGGTTAGGGGTTTAGGGTATAGATTTTAAAGTTTATGTATACATCACTTGTGATATTACACATAGTGGTTTGAGGTTTAGGTTTTTGGTATATGATAGTAGTTAGGGGGTTTAGGGTTTTTGGTATAGATTTTAAAGTTTATGTATATATCACTTGTTATATTATACCTAGTGGTTAGGGGTTTAGGGTTTTTGGTATAGGGTTTAGTGGTTAGGGGTTTAGGGTTTTTGGTATAGGGATTAGTGGTTGAGGATGGGGGTTTAGGGTTATTAGCATATGGTTTAGTGGTTAGGGGTTTAGGGGTTTTGGTATAGGGTTTAGTGGTTAGGGGGTTAGGGTATAGTTTAGAAAGTTTATGTATATATCACTTGTGATATTACACATAGTGGTTTGAGGTTTAGGTTTTTGGTATAGGGTAGTGGTCACGGGTTTAGGGTTTTTGGTATAGATTTTAAAGTTTATGTATATATCACTTGTGATATTATACCTAGTGGTTAGGGGTTTAGTGTTTTTGGTATAGGGTTTAGTGGTTAGGGGTTTAGGGTTTTTGGTATAGGGATTAGTGGTTAGGGAGGGGGGTTTAGGGTTATTAGCATAGGGTTTAGTGGTTAGGGGCATAGTTTTAAAAAGCACGCATTAAGGCGCGCCTAGGCTGTAAGGCTCTAAGGCTCAAGCTCTAAGGATTTTTTCAGATCGAGCCTCCGCACATGCACAAGGCTCCAAAAAGCGCAGAGCCTTCGGATTTAGAGCCTTGGGCCTAGGTACGCCTAGGAAAGGTGACGGATTTTGAAACTTTCTTTTCGAATTTAACATTCATCGCCCTCGTATGTTAATAATAGATTACCTAGAAACTAAGTAAATCAATTAATTTGAGTGTTTGGTCGTTCAATTCAAGTGTCTGCACATACAGACTCCTCCCTCTATTTTACGCATGAGATAACGTACTATCGTCGTGCCATTAATATGATAGATTGCTTGATATTTTTGGTTTAACTATTCAACCTTTTTAGATACATTAGTTATTTTAATGTTATTTAAGTCATCATTAATCTATAAATTTTCGCCCAATATATTATAATTTACTTCAATTTAATGCGACTCATATTCATGAAGCCCGCGCTTTGATCTGCGCCTCGCCTCAAGGCTCCAAAAGCCCTTTGCGCCTTAGTGCGCCTTGAGCCTTTCAAAACACTGGTTAGGTTTAATAAAAAGTCAAAAATGAATCAAATTGTCAAAAATAAAGTCAATTTGGTCAAAATTGAATATTTGTGATGGAGAAAAAAAACACAAAAATATATGTGTCAAATTTGTGAAGAAAAAAACTTGGAATATCTACAAGATTGATGACGAAATGACAATCTTAGAACTTTGTTATGATACTCTATTGTTCTTATGCGATTTATTTTTTATCATTATTGTATAATTTGAGGTATGTACATGATATCCGATAGTCTTATTTCTTTCTGATTTTTATTATATGATTTTTTGTAATGTCGTCTCAATGATTTTTAGGGTGTTAATTTAGAACAATATTCTAATAAATCGGTTGATATAAGTTGTATTGAATTTGATTACATGACTACATGAATTATTTATATAGATATTGAATGGAAAGAACGAGTCAATTCGCAAATTTATTTGTTATATGTGCTTCTTGAGGGGTTTCTTATTTGATATTCTTTCAATATGTTGTTGGTGGATTTTTATGTTCAATATGAGAAGTTGTTATAATACGACTAACTACTACTCATCAATTATTCATTCGCAACTGATTTGTTATGTAAAGTACGTCTATTTGAAATTGATTTAATTGAAAAGTATCTAAAAGATCATAAATGAATATTTTTCTGTTTATAAATAAAAAATTTATTTACCTACCCGTAAAATTCGCGAGTTTATATGCTAGTATATTGTAAATTAAGAAATAAAATAAAATGAAAGGTATAGATTAAAAATGGGTTCACACATTAGAAAAAAGACAAGGTAATCCTAATGCATTTTCTTGAAACCCCGACACCTACATTAGGATTTGAGTATAGACAATTTTTGTCACTCATGCCTAATTTTTGGGCCCACTTAGGTATACCAAACAAGGTTTTTCTTTGTGTCAAATCCAAAACCCATATCAAACCATAAACTATAAAACAAACGACCCCTGATATTTTGACTTTTGGTATAGGCTAGGCTAACTTAACTTTTATTGTGCTCCAAATAATATGCATGCATGCAACTGGCACCTAGCAATTATAGTATTTCTTTTGCAAGTAGATATAGTCATTTCGTAATCCTAATATATATAAGTAACCACAAACATTTTACAAAATGAAAATATATGAATTGCGGTGTCTTTTAGTTGTTGATGACTCTACAATTTGATCGAATCTCTCCTTGAGCTCCCGTGAGAACACCTATCCGGCCCATCTTCACCATTGCTGCTGCAAATTTAGTTTTCCAAAGCAAACCGGATGATTTGCATAGTCGAGTTACTTGGTCTGCCGTTGATGTGGTGCTGAGTAGAGTCTGGTCTGATGTGAACAACCCTCGGCTATTCAATATATCTACATAGTAACCAACGTCAGTGATGGTTGGGGATGCTGGGTTGATGGGGACCACGGAATCTGGTCCTCCCTTTGGACATTGTTGCATTAGTTGGCTTGCGTAAAAAGCATTTAAGGTTGGGTCCAGGTTCATGGTGGTGTTATAGCTGTACAGTCTGCTTGTAAAGGAAGTACAGTGAGATCGCCCAATGGTATGCGCCCCTACAATGTTTAGAATTCATTTGGTTGATCTCGTTTATCATGTAACCAATATTGACACTAGTTAAAATCAAACATATATATTCATTTAAAAGAGTACGAGAAAAGATAAACCATATATCTTCCTGTGTCAAGCCATGGGTCGAAAACATCTGAGTGAGTTGATTAAGGTTAGCTGTCGAAGGAGGCAAAGCCCTCGTCTCTGCTATTAGTGAAACTCTTCCATCTCTTCTCCCAGCTGGAACGTCGTATCCAAGCCCCCCAGTCTGCAAGTCACAGATAAGTATAGTTAGCTATATACATTTTGTATTACATACAACTAATGTGTTAGCCAGAGTTATGTGGAATGTATGTTAGTTAGTTAGTTACTAGATGATGCCTTGTCTCTACTGCAAATGCGATAATATCGCACAAGAAACAACTCCAGCGACATGGCAGATTCGCTTCGAGCTTTTGCATTAATCAATGAGAATCAAATCCAACGAAGGCTAGGATAAATAATAATAAAAAATAAATAAAATTAAAAATAATAATATTAGGAATAAATTATATAAAATATAAAAAAAAAAAAGTATATAAAATTAAAATAAAAAAAAAAAAAAAAAAAGTTTAAAAAAATATATAAAAAAAGAGATAAATAATAAATATCATAAAAAGTATGATAATTAAAAAATTAATAATAAAATAATTAAATAATTAAAAAGAAAAATTAATGTAAAAATATAATTAATGAAAAAATAATATAAAAATAAAATAATAAAAAAATTGAAAAAAAAAAATTAAAAAAAAATAATAATAATATTTAATATATAAAAATATAAAAAAAAATATAAAAATTTATAAAAAAAAAGAGAAATAATTTAAAAAAAATTGAAACAAATAAAAAAATTATAATAAATTTTAAAATTAAAAAGTAATATATATTTTATAATAATTAAATGTAAAAATTTAATAATAAAAAAAAATATATTATTTAATTATATAAAAAAAATATGAAAAATAATAAAATAAAAATAATATAAATATAAATAAAAAAATAATATAAAGAAAAATAAATTAAATAAAATATATTTAATAAAAAAAAAATATATAAAAAATAAACAAAAAAATAAAATAATATATAAAATAAAAAATAATTAAAAATATTATAAAAATTTAAATATAAAAAAAATAATAAATAATATAAAAAAAAACAATTATGTTTATATAATAAATAAAAAATAATTTATAAAAATAAAATTAAATATTAGAAATAAATAAAAAAAATAAAAAAAAAAAATATAATATAAAATAAAAAAATATAATAAAAAAAAAATATATTAATTTAATAAATATAATTTAATATATAAAAAAATATAAAAAAAAAATAAATATATAAAATAAAAATATTGTTTTTGAAATTAAAATAAAAAAAGAATAAAAAAAATATAAAAGTAAAAAAAAAAAAATAAAAAATAAATAAAAAAAAAAAAAAAAAATAAAAAAAAAAAAAAGAAAAATTAATTTATAAAATATAAAAAAAAAATTTAAATAGATTATAAATAAAAAAATTAATAAAAATATAAATTGTTAAAGAATAAAATAATAATATTTAAAAAAAAAAATAATAAAATAAATATTTATTAAAACAAAAAAAAAATTGAAAAAAGAAATAAAAAATAAAAATATTAATATTAAAATAAAAAAAAACAAAAAAATAAAAAAAAAAAAAAAAAAAAAAAAAAAAATAAAAAAATAAATAATAAAAAATTAATTAAAATAAATAAAAAATAAATAAAAAAAAAAAAAAAAAGAATAGAAAAAAAAATAAAAATAAAAATAAAAAAATAAAATTTATAAATATAAACAAATAATTAAAAAGAATAAAATAAATAAAAAAAAAATTGAAAAATAAATATATAAAAAAAAAAAAAAAAAATTCAAAAAAATAAAAAAAAAAAAATAAATATAAAAAAAAATTAAAAAAAATTAATAATAATAAAAATTAAAAAAAAAAAAATAAATAAAAAAAAAATAAATAAATAATAAATATAGATAAAAAAAAATGAATAAAAAAAAAAAAAAAATGAAATAAAAAAAATTAAAAATATAAAATTATAATAAATAAATTAAAATAAATATTAAAAAAAAAAAAATAGAAATATAATAAAAAAAAAATAAAATTAAATAAAAAATAATAAATAAAAAATATAATAATAAAAAATAAAAGAAAAAAAAAAAATATATTATAAAAAAAAATAAAAAAAAAATAAAAAAAAAAATAAAAAAATAAAAAATAGAAAAAAAAAATAAAAAAAATAAAAAAAAAAATAAAAATAATAAAAAAAATAAATATTATAAAAAAAAAAAAAAATTAAAAAAAAATAAAAAAAATTAAAATAAAAAAAAAAAAAAAAATAGAAAAAAAAAAAATGGGTCGAAAACATCTGAGTGAGTTGATTAAGGTTAGCTGTCGAAGGAGGCAAAGCCCTCGTCTCTGCTATTAGTGAAACTCTTCCATCTCTTCTCCCAGCTGGAACGTCGTATCCAAGCCCCCCAGTCTGCAAGTCACAGATTAGTATTAGCTAGATACTTTTGTATTACATACAACTATGTGTTGAGCTGAGTTATGTGAATGTTAGTTAGTTAGTTACTAGGATGATGCTGTCTCTAGCTGCAAATGCGATAATATCGGCACAAGAAACAACTCCAGGACATGCAGATTCGATTCGAGCTTTTGCATTATCAATGACATCAAATCCACGAAGGCTAGGATTATTGGCTGGAGAGTCTTTCTCTGCCTTGTTTGAAGGCGTTGAGTCTAGCACAACTGATGCATCACAACCCTGCAAATCAGTAAATAATGTTTTAACTTGGAATCATATACTACTAGAAGCTAAATGAATAGTAACTCACCCGTACGAAACAATCATGGAAATGAAGTCTGACAAGACCAGCAGCAAGTCCTCTGTCTCGGAAAAAGGCTTTGGTAACCTCGGCTTTTACAATGAACTCAGCCATGATACATGAGCCTGAGTAGAACCCAACTTGGAGCTGCTGAGCTTGTAAGGGGGACATTAGCATTAGCACTAGTATCAGCTTTACAAAGAAAGTTGCATTAAGACTAGTCGTCGTCATTATTGCTGAATGGGTTAATTTGACATGTGCATGGAGCGATAAGTCATATTTATAATGCTTGTTCATGGATTGCTAGATGGAGGACCTGAGAGAGACAGCATTTGAGTGTTCGTTTTCGATTTGATTAATTAGTTCTCTTAACCTTTTTTTTTTAATAAAAATTTGGGAAATTGGACAAAGTTTTGTGGGGTTAGTGAGTTGAATTACGCGTTAAATTGTAAGCAAGAGCATGATCTTGCTGTCTGCTCCACAATCAAATAATTGATAACAAAGAATGGATTTAAATCGTTATCAAGACATGAGGATGATAGCATCCAGACAAGCAGTGTTGACTTAATGCCTTAAATCCAACAAAAGTAGTTCAAACCTATATTTCATATTTATGTACTACTACTCTAACACACAACTTTCATTTTAATTTTTCGTTTAAGATCGATGTCTTTTAATTTTGCCAAGGCTTCAAAGATCATCTCTACTGATCATTTCGTCTATAAAGGTGTTTATTATCGACTGCAATGTTTACGGTTTGTGTTGATCTAAAGCAGAATCATAATAAGGTTCCACATTCATCAAGTAATGTATGTCACATGTTGGAGATAGAAATGAATGCAGGATATGATGTTTACCTTCATATATGTCAAATACCATCATAATACCTTTAATAGAATCTAAACCAACACATAACAAACTGCAAGCGATGTGGCCGTCTAGGAGTACGCGTCATATATACTTCTGTAAACTCATGAGTGGCTGGATAACCTGCACGGAAATCAGCAACTAGATACTTCTTCTATGTCACATATGGTAAAGGGGAGTGCTCACAAACGATAGGATGGATCAAAGAGAATATGATGCTGCTATTAAATTAACAAGTACGAGTGCAGGAACAAATCATGTAACACCTCAGGTCAGGTTAATTATGTCAAGAATCAGAAAATAGTCCATGGGCTCACTCCAAGTGAACATTAGCTTCACATAGCTAGCTAGCTAGGTTGCCTTATGTCTAGCTGATATGTGTAGTTTCTGATAATAAGTAAAATATACTCCGTAGCTAGTAGTTGAAACTTATTACAAGTATAGACGACTAGACGTATAGCTTCTCTTCGTGTCAATAATAGGCTTAGAAGTTTATAGTGCATTCGGTATTATTGCCGTTGGTTTATTCTTACTTATAAAATGTGTTTGGTGTCGATATAATGTCACGCCAACGACTGGGGCAGGAAGCCTTACAAATTGATATCCATCAGTTTAATTTTGTCTATAAACATTTTTCAAAAATATTTATTAGTGTTCCTCAATTATTGCATTTGAATGGGCCTGTACAATTAAATGGTTAATGTGATGTGTCAAAACATCATATTATACACATTCATAAGTAGTAACACAATTTAAAAGGTGATATTTTATGTAACCTTAGGACATGTTCATCATTTGATTAACTTAGGCGCCAACGTAACTTATTAAATTCATCCTTGAGTATGTGTTCCATTCCCCAATGCTTGCGCTGCAAACAAACATGCACACCCGTTAACGCTGTTCATACTCCCATAACGATAGAGATATTATAAAATTTGCATCCTTATCTGTATTAACTTCATCCTGGAAATAACCAAACTTCTTTTTCTTCAATGCAGGTATCCCTGAGTTGTTTCTGAATGTTCAATCGCGCCATCACCCAAGGTTCAGCATCATCAATGATTGCATAGAAACATTGGTATTATCAGCCTTGGGAAGGACCTTTGGATCAGTAGGACCATCCTTTATGGCGATGCCACTAGCTTGCAGATTTATCTGAATACAAGACAGACACTGTTGAATACTTACCATGAAACGCTCAAAGCGAGCTCCATAACTGAGAAACAAAGCTCTAGTTTAGCTTTAAGCCATAGATTCTTATACAATAGATGGAAGTTCTACCTCACACTCTATAAATTCTCATCAAAATAAGTTTCCTAAGTAGAACCATGTATAAACAAAAGTTTATTGATATTATATGCCAGTTTCTTTTCTTTCTTTTTCCTACAAAAGTTGAATATGATTGCTTCCAAAGATGTGATTGAGAAATTCTTGTGTTGAAAATGAATAAAATATATCATGGATCAAATAAACATAAGATAAATAAACATGTTATGGGTCATTAAGTTTCTTAAAATGTGCTATTATATACATGGTGATACCCGGAACACTTCCCTTGGAAGTTTCGGGATCCAGTGGGAGTTTCTAGCACCAAACCAGCCAAGCTTTCGGTTAGCAACAACAGATGAAAACAAGAAACTATGTCTGCTAGATCACCTGAGATGTATGAAGATGCTGCCAAAAAAGTGAATGCAATCATCCTTGAGGGATGATAAGAATGTTGTTTGGCACTTTGCTTTGTTCTATTTTAGTTCATTATACTTTTCCCGATTCATATAAAATATTCTAATTTTTTTGGCGTGAATAATTCGTAACTATATTGACAGGTCCCTGTAAGACCAGTTAATAAACTAAACTGAAGTACGAAACGAATCACTTTGGTGACTAATTAAGAGTGCAGGACCAGGTATTGACAGAGAGCAGTGACTTGTCCCCAACAACCTCACCCGCGTACTAATTGCCATACATCTATATCCTGATGGTTAGCCAACTAACTCCATTAATAGGTCTTTTATGCAAGGCTCAGATTTATATCTTGAGAACCAACTTTACTACTGATTACATGGCCCAAGATAGATTTAAAATGAAACGATAATACATTTCTTAGAAAAAACGATACATAAGAACCAAACAAGACAGAAAATGAAGGTCCTTTGAGAACAAAACAAGCTATTTAGAGTAAAGACAGGTTCAGATTGTCTGTAATATCATTTGCTGATAGTCTAAAACTAATGAAAGTGACTCCATGCATATATGATTGTATGTTATAAGCAAAAGGATGGATGACATGGCACATAAATTAAAATGAATTGGATCTGTTGAAGACCTTCTTCCATGCGGCTTTCCAGTTTAGGGACAAAGAACCATGTCCTTTAATGATACTAAGGGACGATCGACAAAAAGAGGGTGATGGCGGTGCTGTGCGTGATTGGATGGCATTATTACTTATGTCTTCTTCCACATTCCAGAGACGAGCTCCTTTTCTCTTGGCTCTAATGGTAGACAATACCTCCTTCTTGTTGCAAATTCCCCACACCGTCACCTTTTGTTGTTTATAATCCACATTTACCGAGTAAATACCTAATCAAAACTCATCATATACAGATAGCAATATGCTTTAGAACATATGTACATGAGCTATCGAGTCTAGTAATTGGTTATTACGTTTGATAAAAATGTACCTTTGAAATGGGCCAAAGCTTTCTTGATTTTGTTGGCACAGCCATAAGAATAAAGAGGAACCATGATCTCCACAAACTGTGCCTGCACATCCTCATTAACCATCACCGGGACAATTTGATTTTGAACCTCCTCTGCAGCCATATCTGTGATCCACCCTGGCCACTGCACTCACTTAGGCCTTAGCTGCTCGTCTTTGGCTTTGAATTGGCCCATTTCTATTTATAACATGCTGCATGATGAGTAAGGTAGGCACTCACTTAATTCCCAAAGATTAAAGATGCAGATCCAACATTTCTTTTAGAATAAATAATGAAAGGGAATAATCTTTTAACATGAAATACCACTTTTCAGTATTGTGTGAGTGGGATGAGTGCGTAAATATGTCATCTGCTAAAACATAAATATGATCCATGCATCTTGATACCTCTTTTTGCAAACTTTTGATGTGTAAATTTATCAATTGTAGTGGATAAAGGCCTATTTAATTGCCCCCCATGTGATGTTCACCCAAACTCCAAAAGCTGATCCATGCTTTGTCCATATCTAGCTCTTTTATCTTGATATGATCAACAGTTTATATGATATGATCGTTACGTACCATGTATAGTTGCAACACGAGATCAACCACCATAACGACTCATTAGGTAAGACAGTTATATATATTGTCACATGCTTATCCGGATATACACAGGTAAACATGTAATAAATGTTTTTTGAAGTTGTTGATATAAGTAATTCATTAAGCAATAATACAATGAATGAGGGTCCAAAATTTCACTCAACATAAGCTAAATTTTATGTATATATATATTTCTCTTCCTATCAAGCATGACCACAATTAGAAAGGTTGGGCCGGCCAGGGCATCCTCCTATAGCAGTGACGAAAAACTATCACCAGCTCCTCCCATGTTTCTGCTGAGATTTATCAAAGATGTCGGCGAATTTAGGTCAAGCGTGGCAGCGACACCTGAGGCAGGTTACCAATTTTACTTCCAACGGTGACTTAACCATCCATGTTTCCTTGTTTTTCAGAAACCAATCAAGGTTGGCGAGAGCATGGCATTCTAACAGCTGAAAAGGCAACAGTGAGGCGGGCATGATCAGAGAGTGAGTAATCCTCTGGCCACATTCCTTTTTCTGCTTCACTTGGGTACAATACTGCATTTTTCACGCTGTACCCTATTGTTAGGCGTGTGTTGTTCACATTGTCTTCATCTGGTTGTTCACACCTTGAAGGATTCCATATTCTTTGCTGCGTTGTCCAAGGCCAATACAAGTTTGATCAACACCATAACACAATACATACATATATGCCACTTTTACCCCTTTATAAACAAACGTAGTTAATCCCTTTCATAAATGCTTACGAAACAACAAGTTCAAAGGGAGCAAATTTAGTACCTGGAATTCTTTATAATCAAGAACATTATTCCCATCAATGTCTGCTTGAACCCAAAGGTCTTTTGTCTCCTCCATACTCAAACCATATGGATGACCGATAAAATTAAGCTGCATGAAAGCGATAACATTCAAATTTCTGATGTATAACATTTAGTTTGTATAAATATGTACAATAATGTAAGTACCTGGCGCAAGGCTTCACAAAAACCGGCGTAAGTAATATAATCACCGTCATTCTCAGCCTTGAGAATTGCGAAAGCATCTTTTTCAGTGAGTGAGGCAAGGCGTAGATGATACTAAAAGTACAAAGTTCTGGTTACAGATGTATATTGATATAATCATATGCATGATATATCTAAAGTGTGAAAAGAAGAGAAGAAAAAGTCATCTAAGCATTAAGAATATTAGAGATAACTCACTAAGTCACTGCTAACTGATACTAACACTGATAGCCAGCATCACGAAGCAATGAGGCATACGGACTCCCTACATGTCTAAGAGTTACTGACTTCCTTTTTTTCAAAGGCATTTATAGGTCAAAGATACAACTAATCAATCACCAATAACAAAAAAAGGCGCGGAAGCAACTTAAACAAAAAGTTATGTACCTTAAATAGTCCAAAGACTGCATCACTCCAACTTGTTTTGAGCACTTTCCTACACTTGTTTGGATTTAGAAGCCATATGAAATCTACTCCACATATATTTCCTCGATGGTTTCTGTGGCTAACCCACTGCATACAGAAGAAAAACATGGATGATGCAATGCAATGGTGGTTGTGTACATTTGCAGATAAAGGATTGCAACTGACCTTATGTGCATCAGCATCAGTGTAGTGATGAGCAGTATCGTATGATGATACAAATCCCTGTGACCTAAGGAACTTATAAACATGACCTCGCTTGCTTCCATTCCAGTCACTTGCAACATATAAATATAAAAAGATTTAATCAATTCATTTATATGCTGCAAAATATTTGGGCCAGGTAATGGGTCAAAACGAGTTCGGGCCAAACTGGTCAGTTCGATAAGAAAAAAAGTTGAACGGGTCCGATACCTTTCCTCTGAATATATTCTCGGATTTACTAAACTGACACAGGCACTTGTGCCACATAGTAATCTGTCTATGTTCTTGATTCAAGTACACTTGTCTATCAAATGTTTCCATTTATCAAATGTGATGTAAGTACTACAAAGATGGACATATAAGTAATGTGAAATGTATCTAGACTCGACAACTGATCAAACATTCAATGTGCAAGTTCGTATTTGTTAGTCACGTCTAACTTCATAAAGCTATGCCGGTTATGTAAAAGGTGTTCATGTTGGATTTTGGTAAAATGAAGAACAAGTTTGTAATCATAATTTATAAATGGCAATCGGCATGGAGTAGAAGTAGAATTTGTACCCGCAGAGAATGATGGGTAGAGGTGTAAGATTGTTTTCTTTCTGATAAGCTTCAACCGACTGCAGGATCTTGTACACCTGAGAAATAGAAAGACGTTAGTAATATGGAATAATAAAAACACGTAGAGAAACACGCACGAGACAATAACAAGTGAAGGATTACCTGGCGCAATCTCTCCAAACACATGCTTGAATCGTGCGGGAACAACAAGTGAGTGTTGACTATAAGAATTTGTTGAGAAACATTGTTATTGTTAGTGAATGGTGGGATAAGTTGAACATGTAAAAGCTGAGCAACACGGTCTCCAAAATCATTGAAGAGAAAGTCGCGGTGGTCTATGACCTCAAAGTAGTCTTTATGTACCGCTGTCAGCAAGCCTGTAAATAATTTCCTAACATTAATGTTGAGGGAGGTAAAAATGAATGGTAAAAAGATGAAAAGTGAGATACCATCGCCGCGGTTGTTGGTACGAGCAAGGTTGAAAATGATGTAGCCAGCATCAGCAAGGCGCGTGTGATACAAGTTAACAAGTTCTTGGTTACCAACCCAAAACTCCTATATGAATGAATTAATAACCTAAAGTCAAAAGTAGTAGTAACATATGTAGAAGGAAGTACATAAATAAATGGAATGAATGATATATACCTGAAGACAGATGATGGAAGAATTATTATGATTATTTTGAGATGAAGAGGAGGGTGATAAGAGGAGATCCAGAATGCGTTGATTCCTGTTCAACCAGAAAGCTTTAATATCACTTTCTCTGCAAGCATGATCCTCATGTATGAGACGTTTATAGATAGGAGCAAGTATGTTGAAGGTTGTACATGTAAAACTCAACGACGACACCCTTCTCTTAGCCATCTTCTTCTGAATAATATTATTATTAATCCAAAATAGAATGAATAAGGTAAAAATCAAAAGGAAATGAATCAATGGGCTGTCTTGTCTTCTTGTCCTCTGTTTTTATTACTACTGTATTAAACCAAAATGCGTGTGGGGGCGGCTACCAACTTCTTTTTTTAATCCTTTTCACAATCATTAATAAGTAGTAATATTTTGTCTTTTGGAATATAAAAATTATACATTCAGAATAACAGAAATTATGACGGAAGGGATGTCTTATGGGACTATTAAGAGGACAACACATACATGATACTTGTATTGTATATTTGTATGTAACTTTACACGACTTGTAAGAAAAGTCAAATGCTTTCGCACTCTTCTACTTTTTTCTTTAATGACTTTTTCTTTTTTACCTCTTCCTCCCAACACATTTATTACTTGTATACATGTTCTTGTGTTGTGTCCTTGTTACACTTTAAAAACATATCCACGGCTATTGTTTTTTTTTTTCAATCACACCTTTTACACATTTTTAATACTGTTCATATGTCTGCTTACAATGTGAAAAGTTACTGCTATTTGTTTTTTCTTCTCTCAATTTAACAAACTCGTGTTAATTGTGGGTGAATTTTGAAACAAACAAAAGCTACACTCTTCCACTCCAAGAATCTGTTGATGCAAAATCCTGCTATGCCCTCTTGATTGAGCACCGAGAGTCCTATGGATTAATGGTGTACTCCTCAGATTGTTGCAAAAAGAACACGCGTTAACCACGTCTCAGGATTGATCCCGAGACCAAGCCCTGGCGTGAGGATAAGTAGTAATGGGACGGAGCAAAGTGTGTAATAAATGAGAGTAAATGCGCGCGTGTGTGTGTGTTAGATGTGTGTATTAAATGTGTCGGGGTATTTATA
>BQNB010033750.1:17500-40169 GCA_026074375.1 Tanacetum coccineum | reverse complement strand
CTATGATTTGTTGCATTCTATGCTCGACTTATCTATGTCATGGTTACGGATTTACCACGGATTGTTGCATGTGGCATGTTTAGCGACTTGTTCCTTGTACGTGGATACATCCGCAAGAAATGATGCATGGTTGCTAATGTTTACTTGATTTTCGCATCGTTCGGTGCATTCTGGGGTCGTTTTGGCTTTTGGTTGCTTGCTTGGTCTTTGAGCCGAACAGGTGGCTTCAAGTTGGGATGGCTTCGGGGATGATGTCCGTAAAGGTGCATGAGTGGTGTTTGGTTTGTTACGTATGGTTGGCTGCGGCGCTTGCAACAACTTCCATGCTTTCATACCTCTTCAGTTATGCGGCAAGGCTTGTATCGCCTTGAACGTGTTGCGGGTTTGCTGTGTTGAATACCTGATCAATGGTATCGGTTGGATAGATCAAAGTTTCATTTCATCTTGCGTTGCATTTGCGGCGTGAGGTAAACCATGATGCGGTCTCTTTGATGGTGATGTTGATGATGATGATGGTGATGATGATGCTGGTGGTGATGATGGTGATGATGATGATGATGGTGGTGGTGGTGATGATGGTGATGATGATGATGATGATGATGATGGTGATGATGATGATGGTGATGATGGTAATGATGATGATGATGATGATGATCAGGTCTGCAGCCTCTTGACCGATAATCATGACATGGGACTTCCACCACGACAATGCAGATCCAAGCAGAGTGCAACAAGCAAAGTTCACTTGATTCTCTACGGAACAATGAGTCACACGGAAGACAGATTCAATCTTGTCGAACCATTGAATGAGTCCCACGACTCCTTCGGTGCCCTTAAAGGTTAAGGGTTGTGCACCCATGTATTCGCGGTAAGTACATTCCTTTGGCATAAGAGGTGGTCTCGTACCCGAAGTATGGCTCACCTCACCATTACCATTGAGATTGTTACTTTGTCTAAGATTTTCTTGTGTGGCGAGTGCTTCCGCAACTCACTCTTGAACAAGGTTAGCAATCTCATCAGCGGTCATTGGTGGAGACGGTGTGTCATTAACAGGAGTGTTTCTGGTGGCTCTCGTATGTCGAGTTCTCTTTGGAGGCATGTTTCTACAAACCGCAAAAGAAAAACACGTGAGATTCATGAATGATTTATCTGTCGTAAATTCAATCATATAACCAGTTAACACGAAACATAAAAGAGACAAGAGAGATATATAGAACAAATAGGTAATCAAAACATCACGTTTCATATATAATCGAAGCATTACATATGATGGTCATGTCAAGCATGAGTGTTTGTAGACAAAACCATGACACACGATTATGCTAAAGCAAATAGTCTAAAACAACAACAAATACCCAAAAGTCCTACACACAATCTAAAGATCTAAGAACGGCTATCTGCATCATCCGCAGCTCCCTGCTGCCCAAGCGTGCTCTCCAACTCGGACTGTCGAGCTCGAAGAGTCGCCAACTCTGCCTCAATCGCAGTCACACGATCTAACAAACTTCTCACAACTCTCACCATCCTCATGGTCACTCCATCACGCCTCTGACCCTCAGACCGAAGATCAGATATGATAGCCTACTGTAGCTGAAGTTGTGATCACTGAAGCTGAATCTGAGACTTAGCAGTCTCGATGTGTCGATCCATAGCATGTGCGAGATCCTAAAGAGTACGGAGATCGCGCGAATGAGCATGTCCCATATCCATCAGGTATGACCACGAGTCTCGAACCTCGGTGTTCATCTGATAAACACCTTGGTCCACCCTGTAAAGGTCCGTAGTCAACCTCCCAAAATGAGCCGTATGCCTGTCCTGGGCATCCTCGAACAAAGCATAGAGATCAGAAATGTCATGCTCATGCTCCCCGGTCAATCGAGTCAACCTCTCGTTGACCCTCTCCAAAGTCAACGGATCGGTATCCGGAACAACCGTAGGATCAACATCACCCTCACGAATACCATAACCCATAGCATCCGCTCTCCTCTTCCTCGAACTCTCCTCTACCTCAACAACCGAATCAACAAAACTATAATCAACACCCTGACCCTCAGCAATACTAACTCTACGAGTAGCAGCTCTCGAACTCTCACCGTGCTCAAAATGAGGTCGTGAAACCACGGAGCATAACCTCTTGCGAGGTGGCATCACATAAGCAGGTACCTCATCATGGCAAACTGAAGACAGAAAAGTCAACAGTGGTGGTATCGGCGGTAACTGACAATCAACAACTGGTAAAGGTGCAACAACATCATCATGAGTAGGAATATGATCTGGAGATGATGGTGGCGTAACAATAAACTGAGCAAGTAACTCCTCGACTGAAGGTGAAGAAACTGAATCCAATGGTGAAGGCGGTGGCATGGGCAAGCTAAGAAGTCTAGCCGCCTCATCCGCCGAAACTGATGGTGTAGAAGGCTGAGGTCGGACGGAAATCCGGGCCCCGACAGAAGTAGCAATAGAATCAACAGGAATAATCGGAACCTCAGGCTCCACAACCTCTACCTCCTCATCTATCCTAACCACGTAGTCCACATCAAACTCCATCTCCTCCTCATGCAATACCGGATTAACCCGATCAACATCTACCTCAACATCATCACCTACTAAATCATCTAAACCCATACCCAAATCATCATCATCAGGCTGAATATGCTGACCAACAACGGGCATGTCAACCTCATCATCAACCGGACGTGGAACAAATGGTAAAGGTAATCCATCATAACCAAGAATAACGACGCCAGGAGAATCAGTGCGAAACTCTCCGCTCAAAAGAGCAAGTGAAGCTAACAGTGGAGTGCGATGATCCGGACATAGTAATATCTGTAAATAAGAGAAATTAACTTATATCAGTATCATATCATAAACATCGTCATCCGTATATGTAGTATAGTAATTACCTACCACATAAGATCACACAATCCACATATACATAGCACGTAACATATAGCACAATTAGGCTATATATGCCATATCATACTTATGTACTAAAGCTTAATATATAAGATTCACGTAAGAGCTAACACTACTATAGTCTAACATAAAAACATTTCCATTTTAATTTTAAAAAGAAAGTTTTTGACTCAGTTCTCTATAGTACTTGCTCTGATACCAATCTGTGACACCCTCAAATTCAACAGTTACAGCAGAAATAACAAACGTTGAAGGCGTCACGAAGACATGGATCATAAACAAGTGCAATACATAACGCACACAAATGTGTACGTTTAAAATATTGGTACATTGGTATTTATTCAAAACGTAGTTTGATTACAAAAGCATCCACCGTATTAGTTAAATCTTAAACATAAAGGATTTCCGACTCATGACAATTATCACAAAAGTAATGATGTCTAAATCCAAATCCGGTTGTCCCAAAAGATGACTCTCCAATGTACCTTATCATTTTCACAATTAACCTGGAAAACATGCTTAAAACGTCAACATAAAGTTGGTGAATTCATAGGTTTAAGTTAATGAATTAGCGGATCACAAGATTTCCAAAGTTTGATCATTGTAAAATTATACATACATCATTTTATTAATCACCTTTACTTAAGCACATGAAAACTGAACTGAGTTAGATACCGGTCAACAATTAAGTAGTCGTATCGCCCTAATTGTACTTTATCCTACAAGCACAGTCAAACATGGTATACACCCGTAATATCCCACTAATGGGGCAAAATGAGAGCTACTCATCCGGGTGGGGATTATCAGCCCCAAATAGATCTATTTATAACAGTCCGGTCCGCCATCACATGGCAATTAATAGTTCATGGTTCATCGGGCAAACATTAGGATAACTTAAGTAAAATCGTGTGATCATCTCGAAAAACATACTTGTGTCCATTTTAACAAAGAAAGCATGTTCCACCCCAAAGAAAACATTTAAAATAGTTGTAAAGATCGGGCTATGAACTCACCTCAGCAAATAGTCCGCAAAGTATTAATACAACAAATAGAGCAGATTCAAACAATCGTCAAACACCTAATTAATTAAGGTACGTCTTAGTCTAACACACAAGACTAAGTGACAACAATCAAATCTACCATGTAAGCAGTTATCACTTGTGTGGCAGGTGTATTTATTAAATAAAAATGTACACCATTTTATATCCAGGAATGTATATATCTAGGACGTGTTCAATTAATAAACGAATGTTTATTAATTTAGCGGTTTGTATATACGATAACTATTTTGTATAAATAATATGAAAATATTATCACATTGTACAGTCCGACACCAAAGTATATATTTAACATATAACTTGTAAAAATATACTTTTTATTATAAATTTAACTATTTAAGTTTATATAAATAACTTATGTCAAATTTACATTTTTAACCCTCAATTCTATAAATTGTCAACTTTAGTCCCTTAACTTTATAAAAATAATATTTTCAATAAAGTTAACCATTATGTTTCATAAATGACCCTTAAGTTTGAAATATGACAAGTTTTACCCTTAAAGTATATAAAAGTGTATATTTACATTTTACACCCTTAAATATCAATAATTACACTTTTAGTCCTTCCGAGCAAAACTGCTTTAACCTCAGGGTTTTATTCGAGCTTTGAGCGTAGGTGAAGTAATTTATACTAAAGAGCTCAGCTCGACGCGAATTTTTGTATTAAAATACTAACAAAGGATGTTAGTGTTAAATTTATCAACCATGTCCAGTGTTCAAGCCTTTAAGTCAATTTTGACAAGCCAAACGTAAGCTTTTAAATCAGTTTTTATAAGTTTCAAAAGCTTAAGACTCAAGTTTATGGTTTTACTAGCCATAGTTTGAATCTGTGAACATTAGGATTAGTAGATCAGCTTATATTTGAGATTGTTCAGATATGCTTCTTTAGTGCTGTTTTATGCTTGATCAGCCACAAAGTATTTAATGATAATATAGCCATTTTAGCAACCGAAGTGGGTTTGTGACTTTCGAGTTTACTTATAAGTTATATCTAAGTTAATTATGTGTAGTATATGTTTTCGAGTTTGTGAGTCTACTGATGTTTTATGTTCACTGCAATGGTTTTTTGTGTTAGTTTTCGTTGTGACATGGAGCGTGTTTGTCCCTGCGGGAATGGACATCTGATTAGGAAGGTAACACGCAAAGGAGGCTCAAATTTTGGTCGTGCATATTACAAATGCCCTAGTTCTTATAAGGTGAGTGTTGGAATGAATATTGTATACTATTTTTTAATTATATATATTCTTAACCATTATTTTTCATAGGGAGCTAATATTGTTGATTGCAAATTCTACTCATTTGAGGATGAACTCAAGGAGTGTCCCTGCGGTCGTGGCTTGTGCCGCACCGCGTTTGTTTATGGAAAAAAATATTGGATTTGTTGTGTTACGGTGAGAATTAAAAGAGCTTTTATATTGCACTATGTGTGTTTATAGAGTTGTATTAGCTAATAAGTTCATGTGTGCATGGGCAGGGACGTGGTGCTTGTCGTATGAATTCGATGATCGAGTCCTCCTGGCAAGCTTGCAGTTTCATTCCCCCTCAGTCTCTTTCCAGCTCTTCAAGCCAATCGAGTAGCCAAGGAGCAAGGATGCAAAATGCTATGCTTTTAGATGCTCTTGAAGTGACTCAATCATTTAATGCTCTTTCCAGCTCTTTTCTCTTTGTGATTTGATTATCATTAGCTGTTGCTTTGATTCAGGTTGTCAGTTGTTTGGATACCTTTACTCATTCTGTCACTTTACATACAGTAGGAGTTTCAGTGTTATAGCTCACTTTTGGTACTTGATTGCTAGTGATTCAGCCATTTTGAAATTCTTTGGCTCGATCTTCGACATTTCAGTATGGTAACAGCACCATAGTGCATCGAAAGCTAGCTGTCTTCTGGTAGACACAGGACGAGAGGGACTTCCAACAATGTTATCAAGAGGGTGATCTTTGGACCATTTCCTGAGATGATCTGGTGGTTGAGTAACTTGGTTGGGTTCTGCTATGCTAACATCCCCTGATGATAACTGTGCAGAACGTGGTTCCACAGTAACATTTGGACTTTCTGCAGTTCCTTGTTGTTGGTCTGTTGGTTGCATGTCTGATGATGACGGTGAAATACTTGCAGACGGTGCATCTTGAGCATTTATAGTTGACACTGATGTAGCTTGTGGAACAACTTGGGCGTTAATTTCAGTAGCAGAAGTCACTGGTTCATTGACTCTGGATGGTTCACAATAATCATCGAACATTGGTTGAAATAACCTTTCCAGATCAGTATTGGTTGGGACGAGCCCTGAATTGAGTTGTCCAGGGGTCATGGTGTTAAGCTCGGGTCCTGAACTAGTGTGTACAGGAGCCATTGTCGGATGCTGCTCATCGAAAGTGACATGTATGGTTTCCATTAACCGACGAGTTCGCTTGTTGTAGATTCTGTAGCCTTTTTCTACTCGGAGCATACCCAACAAAAATCCCAATGTCAGCCTTGGCTTGCAATTTCCCTAGATCTTCGCTATCATTAGTAGGGTAGCACCGAGCACCGAATACTCGAAGAAATGAAAGATCAGGCTGCTTATCATGCACAAGTTCGTAAGGGGTTTTGTTGTGTCGAGTATGAATAAGGGATCGATTCTGAGTGTAACAAGCGGTAGCGACAGCTTCTGCCCACAGAAACATTGGAGCTTTTGAGAATATCAGCATAGTACGTGCTGCTTCCACAAGTGTGCGATTTCGTCTTTCGACAACGCCGTTTTGTTGAGGAGTTCTCGGAATAGATTTTTGATGAAATATACCAACACTTTCATAGTACTTGGACATCACTTGATTGACGAATTCTGTTTCATTATCTGTTCGGACGAATCTTACTGTTTTGTTGAGACCAACTTGTATTTGCTTAAGAAAGCTGATGACAAACTCTGGAGTTTCATCTTTCGATCTCAAAAACTTCACCCATGTGAATCTGGAATAATCATCCACGATAACTAATATGTATTTCTTCCCATTAAAACTCTGAACTCTCATTGGACCACACAGATCCACGTGAAGAGTATGAAGAACTTCCATATTTGTATTTTCTGATTTTGGCTTGTGGGAGAACTTTTTGGCTTTTTCCAAGTTGACAAGCTGCGCAGAGATGATCTTTTTCAAACTTTAACCTTGGTAAACCGCGAACCAGATCTTTTCGAGCAAGATCATTGATTGTCCCGAAGTTTAAGTGGTTTAAACGACGATGCCACAGCCATGATTTAGACTTTGATGCTTTAGACAACAAGCATATTGGAGAAGACTTCATCATTTCATCAATCGATATCGTGTAAAGATTTGTGCTTCGACTACCTTTGAGCAAGTCAGCGCCATTCATGTCACGAACGAAGCACGAATGTTTTCTGAAGGCCACTTCAAGATCAGAATCACAAAATTGCCCTACAGAGAACAGGTTGTGTCCAAGACCTTCCACATAGTATACTCTGGAGATGACACTTTCACCGATCACATAATCTCCATATCCCATGATAGCTCCAAAATGACCATTCCCAAATCTGACTGTCCCGATGAACTTTTCCACAAAGTTCTTGAGCTTGGAGCGATTCCCCGTCATATGTTTTGAACAGCCTGAGTCCAGATACCAAAGAATGACCTGTATGACCTGCATTTAAAAACAGTCGAGTGTGGAGAGTTTGGAATTTTGGTTCCCCAATTGATGTTGGGGACCTGTTGGTTAGCAGATACACAACAATTTACTGAGAGGTTAGTTAATGGGCACATTCCATTTAAGGAAAATTGCTTTCCTGTGGGTCTCCATTGGTAACCAGCTTTAGCAATTAATTTGCCTGTTGCTTTCCAAACCCACTTGGTCTTGTTCAAACTGTTGTTAGACAGTTTTCCTTTAGGTTTCCAAATCTGCTTGGTTGTGTTCAAACTGTTATCAGACAGTTTTCCTTTAGGTTTCCAAATCTGCTTGGTTGTGTTCAAACTGTTATCAAACAGTTTTCCTTTAGGTTTCCAAATCTGCTTGGTCTTGTTCAAGGCAATGTGAACAGTGGGGGTTCCATGAACAGAATTCAGACTATTAACAACACACATTTCATGATTTGCAGACTTTAAGCATTTGTTACATGTCTTGCACACAGATTCAGAATTCAAATTAATTATAACACGCTTAGAGCTAATGCCAGAATCAACTCGATTCACTTTCTTCCAAACAGACTTATTTATCCTATGATGGTCTTCTACTTTCTGCTTAGTCAGATTCTTAGTTGGCAGGATCTTATAGTTCTTTGTTTTGCTGCTACGCTTTGATCCGCTAGCTTCAGTGGATCTGATCACTCCTGTAGAATGAATCATATGGTCATTAGATGGTTGGGTCTTTTGGTGCACTTCTCTTTCCATGAATTCTTTTGGGCAAGTGCGAATAACATATTCTACCAATTCCTGAGAGTGCTTAGAGTATATACAAGCAGAATTAAGTGCAGTGTCTAGTGGAGTAACTACTCTAGCTACTTCTACAATCTCTCTAACTGTTGCTACACTCTCCTTAAGATGCTTTATATAGTCTAAGTGGGCACTCCTATTGTTCTTAAGGCGAGGGGGAATTGGTTCTATATCTATGGCATACATACCAGGAGCAAGAACTCTTGTTTTAACAGAACTTCTATTTGCCACTTTAAAATTGCCAGCTAACTGAGCTTTTAGATCCTTAATTTGAGTTAACAGGGAAGAGGTCTCTTCATTAGTCCTAGTGCGAGTGATCTTAATGGACTCAAACAGTTCCTTGTAACGCTGCTTAGCATTATCTACTTTCGCTCTAAACCGGTCATTTTGGGCAATGAGATCAGTGACATCTTTAGCATTATTAGGCTCACAACTTCTGTCTTTGCTTTTAGACAAGAGAACTTTCAAGTCTCTAATCACGTTGTCCTTTTCATGAATCTGATGTTCCAGATTTTTGATTTTAAAGAATGAATGAAAATCAGGAATTTCCTGTGATTTTTGTGGTTTGTTATTAACAAAACTTTCTTGGAGATGTTGACACTTCAGTTGCAAACTTATGTATTCTCTTTCGAGTTTTGAAATGTGCGACTTCATTTTACCAACATCATCTGATTGATTCTCATGTTTAAATTTAGAAAGCTCATTTTCAAGATCTAGACAACGTGATCTTTCCACATCATACAGCAATTGACTTGATAAACATTTAGCAATCAGATTCTCATTCTCAATGAGAAGATTTTTCTTTGCAATTTCAGCACATTGCTTGTCCACATCATTCCTGTCCACTTTGTCATTAATTTGATCAAAAACTTCTTCCATGACTTTGACTTCCTTAAAAAGAGCCTTTTGTACTCCTTCAAAGTGTTCTTTCAGAGTTTTGAAAAATGGTATAACCTCAGTGAGGTAAAATCTTTTTGTTTGTTCAAAACCTCTTTCCCCGTCAGTGACACCAGTTGGTGTAATTCTCTTCTTGCAAGTTTTATCAAATTCCGTGAAAAGTTGTGTGAGTACATAGATATTAATCACCACTTGACTTTTAGTAGGAAGAACTCTGGGAACAAGCTTGACAGGTGTATTGGGTGGATACACAGTCGGTGCTGAATATGGTTTAGGAATTGAGGCTTCAGCCTTTCTCCTTTCATTATGGTCTTTGGCCCAAAATAGCATTTCAGGGGTCAAGTCTCTATGTGGAGCAAACATTGCAAGATGATTCTCTTTCGAGTAATCTGGGGGTGCAATTCTAATTTTATTTTCCACACATTGAGGACTTTTCATTTTTTCAAGTATTCTAATCCTAGTTCTTTCAGCTAACTCGCGAGAATCCTCTTAGTCAAACAAAACAGGGAGAACAGATTGAACTTGCTTTGGTCGAGTGAGACATAAGGGATTTTTGTAGCATATTGCCACCTTGTTCTTTTTATCATAAAATGATTTATGTGTCCACAACATACGAGCTGATTTATCAGACTGGTCTTGTTTATATAATCTCTTTTCACCCTTATCATTTAGCCTTTTGATGTTCAAGAACTCTTCAAGAAATTTGTCTTCTTTTTGTTTGAAATTCTGTTTCAAAATGATCACTTCATCTGTCTTTGTCTTATACTGGTTAAGGGTAGAACGAAGTTGCATTCTTACAGAATGAAGTTCTGAGTTTAAAGAAGTTTCCTTTCTATTACGGTCACAGATAATGATTCTCATATGTTCATCAATCTTTTGTTCTCTAGTAGTTAATTCAAACTTTGACCGTTTTTCATATTCCCCGACCAGTTCCTTATATCTCGCAAGTTCAGAGGTCAATGAGTCATTAACTACTTTAACTGGTTCACTAGCTAATCTACTTAGTACACTTTGTTGTACACCATCTTCATGCATCTCATTTATGATTGACATATATGTATCATTTTGTATAGAAGATACATTATTTTGTACAACATTTTCTTCGTTGTCTTCCACATACTGATGATACGGAATAATATTACTATCACTCGTATATTCAGCATCAGAGTCAACAACGTAGTTGTGTTGTACATCGTTTTGCATCTCGTGTACTTCATGATACTCATTCATAAGATCTGCAAATGTATCATGATCTTGTACCTCAAATGGAATACTTAAGTCATATGATGGTCCGGCTTCATCGTGAATTTGATCTTCAGAAGAGAGATTTACCATGAACATAGTCTGAACATCAGGAGCCTCATCAACATCTGAGTCGAACGCATCACATTGATCAGCTTCAAATATGTGATCCACGTTGAGTGCCAAATCATTCTCAGGCTGCTCATCCACATCATCATCAAAGTTAGTGACCTGTTCTCCTGCAAGAAACAACATTTGTTCTTCATCTAGTACCACACCATTCTCCTGGGCATGCATGAGTAGCATCTTGTCTTTGAAAAAGTCAGAGTCCTGGGGACGCTTTGGTCGAGGACATTCTCTTGCTATGTGCCCAAGACCATTACAGTTGTAGCACTTGATGGGTTTAGCTTGACTAGGATTCACATTGCCACCTCTGTTCTGACCTCCTACATTCCCAGCTGCAACGTTACCTCTTGCATTATTCCTCTGAAACGGTCTTCCTTGATTGTTTGCATTGAATCTTCCACGGACATCTTGAACCACT
The DNA here is from genome assembly GCA_026074375.1 of Tanacetum coccineum. Lineage (NCBI taxonomy): Eukaryota > Viridiplantae > Streptophyta > Magnoliopsida > Asterales > Asteraceae > Tanacetum > Tanacetum coccineum. Next base: position 29,091 of record BQNB010033750.1, on the reverse strand, counting down.
ACTCTGCCGTCTTGAACCGTAGCTTTGTTCCTTGCATTTGAAGACGTTCTGAGTTGATTGTTAGTTTGAGGAAGAAATGACTTGTATGATTGAGTTAGAAGGGCAAGGGCATTGGTTAAGCTTTTAATCACACTGTCAGATGAAGAACTTCCTGAATCAAGTTGAAAGTTATCAGTAGGAGTTGGTTCATTTGTGGTTTGAGGAGACTTGGTAAACTGTGTTGGATTCTGCTGAACTGAGGCATTCGACACCAGTGCCAAAGGATTATTAGTAGGTAGAGTGAACTTTTCCAACGTCATTTTATTCTCGTTAGCATGTACCTTATGTTGCTTCAGATAGGCATAAAGCTGATCAAAGTTAGATTCTTTCAAACCTCTGTTAAGTTTGACTTCAGTCACAAACCTACTCCACTCTGGTAGCATGTTGTTCACGAATTTAGAATTAAGCTGCATTCTAGACATGGTCATCTTGATGTTCCTCATGTCATTGATGAGCTTAGTGAACCTAACATAGTAAACTTGTATGGTTTCTCCTTTGATTTGACTGAACCTTTCAAACTCATCGTATATTTGAGATTCCCTGTCATCCTTTGTCAGCTCAGAACCTTCCAGTATCATCTTCACATTGTCCCATATGTCTTTGGCGTCAATAAAGTGGTTGATGAGTGTGTAGATGTCCTTTGGTATACCTTGAAGAAGGATGTTCGTTGCACGAATGTCAGCTTTGTACCTTTCCTTATCTTGAGCTGAAAGTTCGTCGAAGAGTCTGGCACGTACTGGACCTTGCTGCATTGCACCATCAGCTCCAGTAGCAATAATATCTGTGACTGTTCCCATTTGAAATGGACCTTCATGGATTGACTTCATAATGTTTTCTCCATTTTCTTTGCCCAGACAGTACAAACGTATCCGTTGTTGCCAAGACTCAAAATCGGTTCTATCAAGCATTGGTGGGCGTGTATCAGAACCGGCATACTGGATGTCTTCCGACATATTAGTCATCTTGTGTTATTATGATATGATATGTTTTGATCGATCAATGATGAGTGAATGTATGTTAAATGAGGTGAGATTAACGTATTAGTCTTGAGTTATTGTGATATTACGTTCCAAGTTTGTCAAAGTTTCAAACAACTCAAACAGTAGAGCAACTCGCCGTGAAGGAACACAACTCGCCGTGAAGAACCTGTAGCAACTCGTCGTGAAAACTTGTAGCAACTCGCCGAGAACAAGTCAAGCAAACCGCCGTGTAATTTTCAAACCGCCGTAGCTACTGTTGTATTTATTAATTAAAATAATCAAACCGCTGAGACCTGTTCAAACCGCTGTCAAAAAGATATAGCAAACCGCCACCTAAGCAAACCGCCACCTAAGCAAACCGCCACCTAAGTAACTCGCTGCCAAATAAATATCTTATCGAGCAAACCGCCACGAAGAACACAGTCAACTCTCCACGATGAACAACGCGTTTTTTCACAAAAAATCACCTATAAATCACCCTTTTGAATGATACCACTTGATTTCTTTTGCACAAATCAATACTACAAGGTTATAACAACTAATAACACCCAAACTTTAACATTACAAACATCAAAATCTGGAGATTTATGAGTTTCGAGTTCAAACCTTCCAAAGTAGATTCTATGATCTAAATCAAGCAAGAAATCGCACATACACACGATCCAATCATCCCATGGAGCTCTGATACCAATTGTGGCATATCATAACACTTCACACGGGTCTTAATCTTCGATTTGGCTAGTTTCTAGAGAGAGAAACACATAGAGAGGATTTCTAAAGAGAGAAAGAGTGTGTGTTTTCTTTTCAATGTTTATGACTAGCTTGCCTCTTCCAAAGTTGGAAGAGGCTTTATATAGTTACTTACAAAATACCGGGTTTAAGTACCCGGCTTAAAACCGAAAGTCGAACGATTAACTATTGAACTACGAACTATTATAAACAATAATATACGGGGGTGACCAAGTCTTTTTCTTGTATCTAACAAAGAGTGTGTTGATGTTATGGACTACAAGGCAAGTTGTCTTTGGGTCTTGAAGTATTTGGAAGGGTCAAAAGAAAAACACTTTGCTTTGTTGGATGATTTTCGCCAGAAGGTGCAAGAGTTGTTGGAGAAGCAGGAGAAGCAGGAGCACGATACCACATATGCATAGAAAATCAACAAGGGCTTTCATTCAGTTTTTAAAACTTACTAAAATTATTTAGGTATTATCTTGTTTATTTTGATATAATTTTAATGTATAATTAATTAATTAATATAATATTTCGGTTAAAATAAATGTACAAAAATATAAATTATTTTTCTTGCATAATATAAAGTATTTTAATCTTACAAAAATTTCATAATTGCCATATGTTGTATTTTCATAATTTCTAAGATTTAAATAAAGTTTATTCATGCTTTTATATACTTTTATTGCATTAGGGGTATTTTGGTAATTTTACACTTGTTGAGATTTGGGTTTTACATTTAGTGTTCCCGTGTATTCGTGTATTCGTGAATTTTAAATTTCGTGTGCTAACTTGTCATGATGTATTTAATATACGTTTTTACTTGTCGTGATTTATTAAATATTAAAGGTTTAAATTTAATGGGAATTTCATGCGGGTTTTACAACTCTTCCCCTCTTGAAAGAATAATTCGTCCTCGAATTAGAAACATGACATGACTGAAAAGAAGGATGATTCCTCCAAGAAATCTTAACAAAAGGGATCGTCTTGTTCCTCATGACTCTGTCTTGATAATTTAGAATAGCTTCTGGTTCATTAAGGTGAGATAAGTCCTCATGAATCTGATCGTGTGGATAAGAGATAACGTGAAAGGAATGATACTTGTGACTTCTGAACAAAACACGTGAAATACATCATGAACGTGTGATAGCTGAGGAGATAACGCCAAACGATAAGAAATCTCACGACGCGATCGAGAATTTCGAATGGTCTGATGAAACAAAACTTGTCCGTGATACCAAAACGTCTGTCTCCACTCGTAGGCGATACTTTTAAGAAAACAAGATAATTTGGCTGTAAATTTTAATGGTCTACTAAGCTTGTTGGTATAACCTTCCCGACGAGTATGAGTTTCCAGAATACGAAACGTGAAACGTGGATCCTTATCGGATACAATCGCTGACGGCGTACCGTGTAGTCGCACGATCTTCTGTTGGAATATCCTTGAAATTTTACTATCAGAATGATCTTGACAATTTGGAAGAGAATGAATAAATTTGTTCAAATAATAATAAAGAAATATTTGGGCTCTTATGATCGGTAAAATGTCACATGACTTGCCATAGAAATAGTATCTCCAAACCTTGGGTGTGAACACAACAGTTTCTAGTTTCCAGATCATGACTATGATAGTTCATCTCTTAGGGCTTTAGCTGACGTGAAACATAGGAAATTTCTTTCCCATGCTGCATGAGTGTACAATCAATGCCCTTATGAAGGAAGCATTTCTGAAAATCTGAAATCCATCTGAATCAGATGGAAGAGTAAGAATAGGCGTGGAAATTAAACGTTGCTTGAGTTCTTCAAAGATTTTCTCTCGCTCTTCATTCCATACAAACTTCTCGCCCTTTCGCATAGGCTTAGTTAAGGGTAAGGCTAATCGTGAGGAACCCTCTACGAATCCGCGGTAATAACCAGCTAGTCCAAGAAAACTCCGTACTTCGGTCACATACGTCGGTCTTGGCCATTTGGTGATAGCCTCAACCTTCGCCGGATCCATAGTAATTCCTTCTGTTGAAACAATGTGGCCCAGAAATGCCACCTTACTCAGCCAAAACTCGCACTTGGAAAACTTGGCATATAATTTCTCCTGCCGTAAGATCTGTAGAACAGTGCGGAGGTGCTCCTCGTGTTCCTCTTTAGACTTAGAGAAGACCAGAATATCATCAATGAACACGATGACGAACTTGTCCAAGAATTCATGAAAAACTCGGTTCATCAAGTCCATAAATACAGCTGGAGCATTCGTGAGACCAAAAGGCATAACCAAGAATTCATAATGACCATAACGTGTGCGAAAAGCAGTCTTGGAAATGTCCTGCTCTTTCACTCGCAACTGATGGTAACCAGATCGTAAATCAATCTTGGAAAAATGTTTAGCGCCCTGAAGCTGATCAAATAAATCATCGATACGTGGAAGGGGATAACGATTACGAATGGTGATCTTGTTCAATTCACGGTAGTCGATACATAATCTCATGCTACCGTCCTTCTTCTTGACAAACAGAACCGGTGCACCCCATGGCGATACACTCGGGCGAATAAAACCTCGCTCCAACAACTCCTGTAACTGATCCTTCAACTCTTTTAACTCAATCGGTGCCATGCGATAAGGAGCTTTGGAGATTGGCTCAGCTCCGGGAATAAGCTCAATGTTAAACTCAACATCGCGAATAGGAGGTATTCCTGGAAGTTCTTCCGGAAATACGTCCTGAAATTCGGAAACAATCGGCTGATCATGAATAGAAGAAACGTCAGAAGTCGTGTCATGAATGGTAGCCAGAAAACCTTCACAGCCATGCGATAGTAAGGTACGTGCTTTTAAAGCGGAAATGATCTTCATAGATTTTCCCGGTAAGGAACCATGATAAATAAATTCAGGAGCATGAATATCGCCGAATATAACACGACGGGAATGACAGTCAATCGTAGCACGGTGTGCTGCTAACCAGTCTATACCCAGAATTATGTCAAATTCACACATATCCAAGGGAAGTGCATTAACTGAACGAATCTTGTCATCAAACTGTAGAGGAAGATCTCTATATACATGGGTAATACGTGCGGAGTCTTTCATGGGCGTGGATATACATAATACATGATCAAGTAATATAGGTGTCATAGTAAAACATGAAGCAAACTTGGTAGATATCACAGAATGTGTCGCACCCGTATCAAATAAAACAAACACTGCACGTCCGAATATAAATAATGCACCAGTGATGGTACCTGAAGTATTGGCGGCCTGATCCTGAGTAAGTGCAAAGACACGGCCTGATGCGTCTGGCTTCTTGTCAGCATGACCAGACGAACTAGCACCAGTGTTCTTCTTGCAGTCCCGCTGAAGATGACCAGCCTGGCCACATTTGAAGCAAGTACCAGCAGCACGACGACACTCTCCTGGGTGTCTACGTCCACATGTGTTGCAAACAGGGTGAGTATAACCCTCAGAGGGTACCCTGGACTGCTGGGAACCTGATTCAATGATAGATCGTGAGACATGAACTTTGAGACATATAGAGAATAAACTTGTTATTTCAAATGATTTACCCGAGTTGGTAGATCGGTGGGATTGCTGACCTCTGTTCCTTTGGTCGCGTCCAGCACCAGAATTCCTGTTACCATGACGTGATGTTAGATTCATATCATATAACAGATAAAGACGATAACGATTAAGATTTGACCTGTTGTTGTCACGAGAGTAGTTGTTGTTATTGTTGTTACGGTAGTTACCACCACCGCCCTGCCTGTCAGACCCTTGACGGTCATTTTTCTGATCATGACCCCGGTAACTATTCTGCTGAGTGGCCGACTGATATCGGTCTCCACTCTTATGCCTGGAGAATAGTTGAACGGTACATATTATAAGGATAAGGAGGTAAAACATAAAACAAGGTCGTAAAGATTTGATTACTGAAGGTTTACCTCTTGTCTGAACGTTCGGACCTATCATAGTCATCCCTGTCACGAAGGATTTCTAAGTTGCGTGCAGCATCCGCAACCTGAGCAACGTCTGTAAACTGTATACACATGACATGGTCGAGGATTGACTTATGAAGACCCCAACGAAAGTTCTTCGCCTGCTCTTCTGCAGTACCAGCAGCCTGTCCAAGAAAACCAGCTAGGCGGAGGAAACGCTGCATGTACTCAGTACTATTTTCACTCGCCCTTTGGCGGATGGAATGGTACTCTCTCTTCAAGCGCTCTTGTTCGGCTCGAGGGAAAAACTGAAGAAAGAACAGCTCTTTGAAAGCTGCCCAAGTCAAAGTAAGGACCCACGCATCTCCTCCTTTGGCCTGCTTATAGGCCTTCCACCAAGCCAACGCGTCACCCTCGAACTTATACACAGCCAATCTGGTCTTAAAAGCATCATTACAATCCATCACGTCGAAGATCTTCTCCATATGGGAGATCCAATTCTCAGCATCAACAGGGGCTACTGCCTTCTCGAACGAACGGGGTTTCTGCTTATTGAAGCGCTCAAGCCAAGTATGAATAGTGACTGGTGGAGGATTACTACCCGAAGGTACAGCACCCTTGTCGATCATGGAATAACCTAGTGTCTACCCAATCCTCACAGGTCATGATTTAGAGCCTACAGGTCGAAACCTTTAGCTCTGATACCATAATTGTAACGACCCACTCCGAAAAGGAGGCCGAAACGTCATAATCATGGTGTCATATCAAAGCATAATAAAGGTATAAGCCATAGCAATAAATTACAAGCGAGAAAGCCGGAATTAAACGTCGGCTCCCCTTATTAATGCAACATGAAATAAACATATGGAATTCTAAAGGACACAATACGTGTCCTAGATAGCATAAACATGAGGAAGTCCATATAATAAAGTAAGTCTAAGGGTAGCTCTCATCCTAAGTACATCTCTCTTGCCCAAAATCCCATCGCCAAGTACCTGCCGTAAGAAACATGAAAAGAAATACGGCTGAGCACGATTGCTCAGTGAACGGATAAAATGATACAGTAAGATAAATATAAATCATGAATAAATAAACATGAAGCAGCGGAATATGAATCGTCAGTGTCATGAGAGAACCTGTGAGATAAGTCATGAAGGAAATGTAATATAGGAAAACATGATTAACATGGGTACGAGATGTCGTGTGATATCATATGTGTTATGGAGAAATTGAAGGGTAAGTCATGGGAAAAACTGAGGAAGATACGTCATGAGAAATTTGGTATGAAACATGTAGACATGGATAACATGAAGTAACAAATATCATAGATGTCATGAGGAATTAAGAGATAAAGGAATACCATGGAAAACATAAACACATATAAGTAAGGAATGCCCACGAGCTCATATAAATCATAACATGTTATATTAATATCGTAAATACATGCATATAATAGAGGGGCTGCCTCAACATGTAATAGAGGGGTGACCTCTTATAATAATATGGGTGGAGGGATCAGCTCCAATGTGATGGGATGTAGAGCACACACCAACCAATCACCATGAACGTGTAAACATGTAAACTAGGATGCACCCATACGCCCCTGAATAATAATGGCCAAACATGAAATATAATATAGTAACATGAAAGGGATGCCGCGTGAAATCACTCTCAACGCGGGAGAGTCATGACACAAGTGCCTCATGTGTCACGGTCATGGTACCTCCATGACTAGGTGGTAAGTCGTGTAAATCATGGACATGCATATAAATGGATCGGGCAATAGAATAAGTCATGGAATAAAACATGTAATGAATCATGGCAAATAAGAAATGAAATCAATGACATAGAAGTGGGGAAGCATAGCAGTTCTGGATCAAATGAATCATAGAGAGAAAAAGAGTGTCTTTAATGATAGGACGGAATATCCGTACCTGGAATGGTAAGCAATGAAAGAAAATGGAAAGAGAATAAGCTATTACGGCTTCACGTGAAGTACATAATAAAGGATGTGTATGAGTTACTTGTTCATGATTTAGGTTCCTTTCCATTTTTAGAAACTTTCTATTTTTAGTAACTTCTCGTATCATTGCTAACAAACTTCTAAGCCCCACTCATTTGATCATTGTTGGTCGCCTTTGCATCTTGAAGAAGGAGATGGCACCTCTATTTCAGGTGGTCACTTCATATTCTTCTCCCGAGCTCATAGAATTGACGTAAGTGGTTGGGTGGTCAGGCGAGCCCTAATAAAATTGGCTTAGAAAAGATGAGATAGGGAGTTGGATGATTGATTGGTACCGGTTAATGATGCGATGGGTCATAATCAATGTGATTGGCATATTTCACTTTTAGCCCCGGTAACATATAGCACCAAGACCAGCAGTTGCATTTGACCGAGTTGAAGCAGCATATCCAAGTAATTGGTATTCGATTGAAGCATATAAATAGATTCGCGTCGCCTACCCAGAGAGAATTTCAATCTGAAGAAGGCAACTAATCTCCTTAGCAAGAAAGTGAATCCATTAATAAAGTACTACTAACTGATTATACAGTCTGTTTTTCAAGGGACCTCGAAATATCGTAAGAGAAGTTAGACTTGGGTCCACCCGTTGAAAGAATTTGCCTAGGTGCGTTCCGTAGAAAGACTATGAAAGATAGACTACCAGCTTTTTCAAGCTAGAGTTGATTCCATATGAGAATCGGTAGGTGTTCAGTGATCTATTGACTCTCGAAGGGCTTTGAGAAGAGGGGCAACAGGGAAGATGCCGAGAATGGCCGTGTCTATGGGTATTACCGGTCTTAGTATGAATCTGTTGCAAATGCATGTGAGGGAGGAATGCCTTCATTCAAATTTAAAACTTGTCGTCTACTTTTAGGAAATGTTCGGAACAGGGTACTTACTATATTCAAACTTTTTTCTTTTAGGAACAAGACGAGATCTATAAGGATAAAAATGAAAAGTCTTTCGCAATTCTTGAAGTGCAGAGGGTACATAACCATTTTGTTACTGATCGCCGTAGGTCTTTTTTTTTATCTTATGTGTTTTTATGTTCTGGGGCTCGCTTGTGTTGGTACAGAAATGGCACAAATCGCGGGCTCCATCGGGGCGAAGGGCCTATCTAGCAGGCTTGTCTCGATTTTTTTCAGAAAAATCGGGTGTCCTCCTACTATGATGGTCGTTCTTTCTCTAAGTATGGCGAAACTCTGCGTTTTTCCAGATCTTCCTTTGAGCATGGATTCGGCGGAATGCGCTCACAAACCAGAAGATCCAGAATTGCGCTTGGGCCCACCGGAAACGCCGCTAGAAAGGGGGAAAGCGTCTCTTCCTAGTCTAAATGAGCTTCCCCCCATACTCTATGAACAACAGATTCAAATTCCAGGCAGGAATTTGATCAACGTTGAACTTGAGAAGAACGAAATGGCTTCTATAATAAATCAACTTCCTAAGAACGAACTTCAAGGCGTACTTGGGGAAGACTCCATTCGAAAGCCACTGAACGAGTTCAACGCGGAGCAGCAAGGACAACTAAAGGATCTAGCTATTAACCACTTTGCAGTCAAAAATGAAATAATAGCGCAAATGAAATATCTTTATCCCGGAGATGAATGGGAATTTACAAAAGTCATTCGAGAGAAATTCTTTCAAGGACGACAAAAAGGTCGGGAGTTTGACTTGGAACATCTCCAAAAGATGCTTTCCGCTTTAAAAGAACGCGGAAAATCCTCGAGTTGTGCGGCTAGGTTCCGCCATAATATTTTACATTGGAATTGGAAAGAATGAAATTGACTATTTTATACGGATTGACTATACAAGTATGTTCGACTTTTGACTTGGTCGTGCAAGGGATCCCCTTGAAAAAAAAGTCGATTCGTTACCTCTTAACGGAAGGGCCCCCGTTATGTAGTTTTTTTCGCTGAATAAATGAGAGAGAGTGGGAGGGTGGGTCTCTTCTCATTGGGCCCGCTTGGATTTTGGTTGGGGCACGCCCCACTGAGGTTTTCTTAAGAAATCATATCAGAATGCAATTCTCCGCTCATCCATCGGAGAGAGGAACAGCCCTAGCTGAGCTTTCACTCCTCGATTCAAGAAGAGTTCAAGGGTAGGAGGAGAATAAGAGGTTAGCAACGTACGAACGTTTTCCAAGCGAGCCATGGGAGTCTAGGTTTTGCGAACTAGCCCGGACCGGAAAAGAAGCAAGCCCAGCAGGCCCTACCTTAAAATGTCCCCAGACAGCCAGCCCTCACCAGGCTGCTAGCATTGCTAAATGCTCCGCCACGAAGCAAGCTCTCCCGAATACGACAGATGCAGAAGTGGGGAAGCCGGAAGTGGCTAAAGAAGTCGGAGGAAGAAAGTAGTTGGACAACTGTATACACGAGGGTACATTAGTCTTCTGGGAATTGGCAACATTGACAGAAAGGGGAAAGGGTAGGAATACACTTTTTTAGGTGTAGCTATACTAAAGTAGTTGGCCTAACCTTCGGTTCCCGTAACCAAGTTTTTCTTTCTCATTCCTTATGTACTTTTTCTTACTTCATCCATACTTTTTGACTTTTTCTGAAGTGTGGGGCAAACGGCGCCCTCTACTTCTACTTCTAACTAAAGGCGAAGAGCCGGCATTGCAAGCAAATAGAGAGCCTCCGCCCGCTTGATCGGTTGCGAGCCGGAAAGCGTACCGGCAGTTTGAGTCGCGAAAGGGCCGCTTGCTTCACTTCATTTTTCTATAGAATCTTGCTTCACTTCATTTTTCTATAGAATAAAATAATATATATAATTTCATTCTATATCTATCTATAAACAAAAAAGATATATATAATCTTTTGATTTTTCCAATTGTTCATTCCTGGGGAGAGGAAGAAGCAGATAGAGCAAAGGCCTCCTCTTTCCGTTCGCTCTTCCCGAAGTGAGCGAATTGCATGTAGAGATCCGTAGGGGCTTATAGTTTAATTGGTTGAAACGTACCGCTCATAACGGTGATATTGTAGGTTCGAGCCCTACTAAGCCTACCACCCCCTGCTCTTCTCTTTCAGCCCTTGCTGGTGAAAGTCTTAGAATGAATGTTGGCCTAGATAGAGGAATCAAAACTAGCTCGACCGGAAGGGAGAGGATAGGCGAATCAGTAACTGAAATGAAAGCTGGAGTAAGACAGTCAGTTGGAGAGCTAGCATGAAGAAGTCGGAAGGGATATTCGAAAGGCAGAAGGGTAAGAGCTAGAAGGCTGTCTTTGAGGATAGGATGGTCGGACAAGGAATCCAACCTCTTTCTATAGATAAGATAAGTCTGTAACTTCAGGTCGAATCACTAGAAGGTATACTATTCTGAGGGTAGGCATTCGCCGTCCCTCAATCGCTTACTGATATGCTTTATCTCATCTAGCAGCACTCTAAGAGCCTCTTTCCACCCTACTGGCTTTAGGTAAGGGTCTCAGATCGTATGCCTTCTAGCCTGCCTCTTTCTTGAGCTGGCCATGGGATAAAAAGTCGATCTCTATCTGATCTGTGAAGTGAAAGACTAGTCCTGATCTTATTGAATTAATTCCATCTAAGAAGTCGAAGTAGGTTCGCTGAAGCCCATCTATTCAATAAGATCAGTTAAGCAGGTTGTTAGGGCCACTCGACTTATAAGTAGTAGTATCACTTTGATCCTATATGAGCATCCACTTTTTCAAACAATTGAGCCTTCATCATGGGAATAAATAGGATAACAGGATTCCAGCTGTAGTTTATTGGCCGTTAGGTCGGTCAAACTGTCCATGTAGCTAAAGTCAAGCCAATTGTTCGAGTTCGCGTTCTCGTTCAGGACAGGACAGTATGGGACCTCTTGCTTAGGGCTTTGGAAGCAAGCAACCAACCCGGCAGAAGTCGATCGGAAGTTTACTATTTGACAAAGGGGCGCGTTAGCGGCATAAGAGTAAGTAAACAGATCAG
>BQNB010033750.1:0-12500 GCA_026074375.1 Tanacetum coccineum | reverse complement strand
CTTCATCTCTTCTATTCTCTTCACTTACACCTTACACTTCTGCTGAGTCTAACGAGGCTCAGGTGCGGAGCCTTCCACTGTCACTGTGGACCGAGACTACGCAAAGGTAGAACATCATAGAAACTTCGCCGACTTTCTCATAAACCTTGATTTCGCTACGCTCAATAAGAAGCCGGAATAGCTGAAATTGGTTCGTGTTCCGTTTCCAAAGTCAGTCGTCTTTACCCAAGTGTGAACTTCAGACGACTCTCAAGCGGTTCCATTCCTTCTTACTGTACTTCTGGGTCAACCCAACCCGAATGGGAGGAAGGGGGTCAGCCAAACAGCGGTCCACTTTGTACGTTTGCTGAGCAGACCAATCAGTCATTTTTTTTATAAAAAGAAAAAGGAAGGGAACTTCTCACCGAAGGAGGCAGTAGGAATGAAGGAGGCGGGAAGCTACCGCTTCTAGAATGGTTGCTTATCCTTCACTTTTTTTAGAGCGTATCGCTATTCAAAAAAAAAGTTGATGTAATCGGAAAAATGGTTACGGTTGCGGAAACCAGAGAAAGTCGGGAACCACCGGTTACCTTTTGAATCAAAGTAGCGACGAGCCGAGTATTACGACTACAGGGGGAGAAGCAAAGCTTCGTAGACAGCTTCGCTTCCTCGTCGCTTCTTTCTAGCGACCAGCTTCTCAAGTGGGTGGCTTGGTAAGCAAGCTACCTTCAGCATCGGTAAAATCCCTATCAATAATAGGCCGGAATGGCGGGGAAGGAAGCCCTCCCTACTTCAATGGAAAGGGGGGAAGAGCCCTTTTTTCACAGCCGCTCCTCTACAACTACCTTTCGCCCAACATGATCACGAACGAAGACAGAGAATTGCGTAGATAGGAGGACGAAACGAACCAACCCACTTGTCCTGATCGGAACGATTGAAGAAAGAAAGAGAATGGTGTCCCCTTTCGCCCAGGGGACATCGTCGGAGAACAATGTCGGGGACAGGGTGAGAACCTTCCGTTGCTTACACCCTTTAAGTGTTGGTTCTTCCGGGGATAGGTCTGGTTTCAAGATCTATGAACAAGAGAGATCCCTAAATCTCCATTTGAAAAAAGAGATGAATAGATAAGGCGAAGCCAGCTGAAGGAAGGGCGCTAACGAGCAAGAAAACGGATGCGCTAACGCGCAACGGCTTTCCTTTCTCTGATAGAGGCTCGCTTCTTCAATTCAAGTTCAGCTTGCTGCTTTTCATTTTGATAGGAGTAGGTGCTTGCTGCTCGCTCGCTGTCTACTAAATGAGCCTTTACTGCCCGCCCGGCCCCTCTCTTTAATCTTAAGTAAAGTGAAGTCAAATCAATGAAGTGAACAGCCCAACCTCTTTGTTTGAAGCTTTGTTTCACCTAATTCGGAAAGAGAACAATAGACTTGCAACTATAGTATAAGAAAAAGCTTCTCTTTGATAGCGGTCATAGGGGAGTTCAGAAAGGGTCTGATCGTAGATAGAGACTGAAACCTGTGCGGGGGTAGGGGCGGATGTAGCCAAGTGGATCAAGGCAGTGGATTGTGAATCCACCACGCGCGGGTTCAATCCCCGTCGTTCGCCCATCAATAAATGGACCATTTATTACGGAGACAGAAGACAAACCTAGAAAGCTTTTTTTCTGCAAGTCATCTCGAGGCTTCAAACGCATCCAAGCAATTGGTATCCGATTGAAGCATAGAAATAGATTCGCGTCGCCTACTTGCTGAAAGCACAAATGAAATGGCCGATCCTGAATTCTATGAAGTTTTTAAGACCTTTTTGAGTTCATAATGAATGAAATGAACCCCCGGATGAGGAGCAAATCTCCCCTCCCTTTTACTAAATCATGGTGAGCCCCTAGTAGTTTACCGGACAAATTGAGTTGTCGTGGAGAAGGGGACTCATTGTACTGAAAAAGCTATTGCTAGTGCTGTACTGACTTACGAACAAGCAGTCCAAGGCCTTACCTGGCGAACAGCCTTCCTTACCGAAGAATAAGCAGCTATTTGATCCACTATAGTTCGAAAGGTCTTTCAGTGCCCGAGTTCAGTGACGGCAACAACTCACTAGTCGAAAAAGACGCAGCTAGTCTTGGTATCAAGGCATCTTTCCTTTGCTGAAGAAGGAATAGCCAACTCCAGGTAAATGCTTTTCCCAGCTCAAAGGCGATGACTAGTAGATTCGGGGGTACCTATAAAGCGAACAAATGTTCCCACGGTCATGATTGTTGACTAAACAGCCCTTTCTCTGATTCCCCTTGCCGACTCTGAACTAACTCATGCTTGAATGTGAACAACCGATAGAAAGCAGCATTCTACTAATTGGATTACCTTCTGCCTTTTATAGTAGGAATTTCTCTCTCGAACCGGCTAGGAACCCGAGAAAGGAGAATGTTCAAAGCTTTCAGCGGGCTAGTATAGTCGTCTTCTTGCTGTTGTTGAAGTTGTGATCAGCTTAGCAGTAAAGAGCTCTTGTTTAGCGAGAGTCGTATTCGGATTCTGCTTGAGCGGCCTTCTCTGAGTTACGGCAAAGGTATTTCGGTAAGCCTCGTCATCTAGTATGACCAAAGCATTCACCCTGTCTCTATCCGGGGGCATAGACTGGACTTAGTGAGGTGAGGTAGCTTAGGATGATGAAACCGTACCTTCTCACTTTCTTGCTGGCTTGACTTCTTGACTTAGAGCTTTCACGTGGCAATCGTTGATGGAAAAAAGAGTGAGAAAAGAAAGAGGTAGTTGACAGAGGTAGAATCGGCATCTGTCTCGCCTGCAGGAAAGCTTGACTTGAGCAGATAGGACACTGCGCAATCAACAGACATACTCGCGAAGAAAGCACCTACCCAGGTGGTACAACACAGCCTCGATCCTCATAAGAAAGCACCGGAACAACACTGCCTCATCTCGTTCACTCACAGAAGACCTTGCCTAGCTCTACTATCTTTCGGAAGCCTTTAGCTTGTTCCTTCGCAGTGAATCTTGGGCTAGAGAGCTTTTCTTTCTTCTTTCCTTAACAGTCGAGCTATATCATCCTGAATTAGCTATTTCTTTAGCTATAGCTTTGCCCTTCTCTTTTTTCTATTGCTTTTTTCTCTTTAGCTTGTTTTATCTGTTGAGAATCTGGAGTAAAAGGATTCGAACCTTTGCATGCCGGTACCAAAAACCGATGCCTTACCACTTGGCTATACTCCATATGGCCTGGGTGAGAGGGGGAAGCGAAGAACGAGCCGTGCAAGGACGCGGGGATATAGCAAGTAAGCAGAAAGGTTCTCCCTTTAGGACCGACTACAACAAGCTCACGACTCTAATAGAAAGAAAGGGTAAGCTCTCTGCTCTATTTGCTTGCAATGCTATGCCTATCAAAGTTGGCGAACGCTTCTGTAACCTTAGACTCGTTACGCTGTTCGACTGAACTCGTTGGCTCCACGTCCACCGAAAGTAGGTAACCTTCTTCACCGTTGGTTCCCGTAACCAAACCTTTCTTATCTGTTTTTTTCTTTCTTTCTGAAGGGCTTGCGGTTTATTACACCAAATTCAGTGAACTATTGAAGCTATCGAGAGAGTACCAAATGCTGACGGTAACGAAGGTTACCGGGCCGATGCGGCCGGTTACCGGGAACCTTTTGGTTCCCGGGAAACTACGTTCCCTTTGTAAAGTAGGCCTTTTTATAACTAATTAGAGTTGACATGAAATGGATCACGGAAGAAGACATAAAAGATGAATGAATGATTCAATCCCTTCCCACTCACACGGGTTCTTCTATTGAAGAGGTTCCCCGGGCGTACATAAGAGCGGAACCTAGATAGAACGCGGAGCACCGGCCCCGGCCGCCGATACAGTTACCATGCTTACCAGCTCTTACCATTGCCGCCTATAGATATAGATGGGAGGTAGGCGGGGCTAGCTTGCTTCTCTTCCCCTAGGCTACCTGCACATCTTATGTGCGAATAAAAGGAAGCGAGCGGCTCTTCGCTTAGTAGACGGCCGCCGGACGACGACCCCTTCTTGTTCTCGCCCAGCCGCTTCTTTTTTTTTTAGAATCCTAGACTAAAGAAGAAGACTCCTGAATCAGCGCAGGGAAAAATCCGCAAGCAGGAGAACTGTACTAACCTGCCGCCAGTTACTTTATCAGGGCTCCGCAGGAGAAGAAAGAAGGTCTGGGTCCAATTTCTAATGAAGCGAAGGTCCCCCTTACTCCCTATTCTCTCTTAAAGCTTTATAAAGCTCTAAAGTTGGTTAAGAACTATTGACTGTAAACGATAGCAGTTACAGTCACTCAATGGATATGCTCGCCTTTGGAATGAAGATGGATGAACAGGCACTTGAGCCTGGAACTGATGAAATTCGGGGAAAACATGGAACCGGTCACTATACCGGGGGGGCGAGACATGACCGCGACTTAAGATTCAAGTACCGTTGAAAAGACTAAAGGAACGGGGGAATGACTACCTGTAATAAAGCACAGGCTAATACGAGCCGACCAGAAGAAGCAAGGCTCTAGATTACCAGATCCTGGACACAATGTTCCTAGAGATGGAGAGCCCCTGCCTTTTCTAGCCTCTCCTTCTTGCTTGCTTACCTAGCTCTTGTCTTAGTGACTCTTCCTCTTTTCTAGGTTTTTCTGAGTGTGAAAACGGTAGATTTTGCATTTGCCAATGAATTGGATCCGCCTCGATTCAATCAATAATGGGATTCTTGGCTAGAGAAAGGTTCTGTGACATGGACGCCCAGCCCAACTCGGTCGGTCGGTTGGCCCACCTAAGATATTCAAAAATGATCGATCGATTTGATCAAATTTGAAAAAGTCTTTCTCACTATTCAGAATAGTGGAGATTTCGATCAAGATGTTCTCGCCTCCCCCGTTTGGGCTCTCGCTCGAATCGGAACCTTTATGGGTAGGCTTTCGACTCAATCTAATAGCCTACCTATCGGGCGCCAATATAATAAAAGAGAAAGTTTGCGCATGGGCCCATTATCTGATGCAGAACCGATGCGAGAGGGAGAATCAATATGGGAGAAGGGGGATTGAGAGCTTTCAAGAACCAATGGAAAGGAAAGACTTGTTCCCTATCCAACGGTAAGGGCTTAGCCTTTTAGGACGAAAGTGCCTAGAGGTCTTGGATTTGAACCCTGGAGAGAAAATTAATCCCTCATTGGCCACGGAGATTCACCTACGCCAAATCCGGGCTATCCAAAAGGGTAGTCGCCCTGGGATTAGTCGGGTCGCAATGTCGAATTGAAAACCTAGGTATACCAAAAAAAACTGATAATTAATTTAGATGCACAAAATAGTGTCCGGAATACTGAAAGACCAAATATAAGTATTTAACACATTCATAAAAGAAAAGATTGTTGACACTCTAAACCAAATAAAACTGATACAAGACTAGACCTTTACACAGATTTACCCTGTAGTGTTTTAAACTTCAAACTGCAAATATTTTATCTGTAATAAAAGCTGGAATTTGATAAGTTCAACATGGGCCAAGTCATTTTATCAAGTACTATTAGGACTTAAAAAATCTGGTAGACTCAGTCCACATGGAAATAAGATGTGAAGCCCACATATGCTATATTGGCCTAAGTCCATCTAACACAAACAAAGTTGGCCCATCAGTTATAAAGATTCTAATTCATTCATTCATTGTTAGAAAGAATCAAATTGCCATTGCCATTGTCCACAATTACTGTTAAGGGTGGTTTTAGTTGAAATTCCAAACACCTAAACAAGAATATGATTCCATGCATAAGATCTTCAAGCTAGAAAAAATATCTTATTTCTTGCTTCAATAAAAATTATAAATATATACATTTTTGATACAATACGGCACCGTTTTGACTCGGGCCGAAAACATTAGCCCAACAATTAATGAAAATGGCCCAAAATCAAATATAAAAAGAAAAACTACAAAACGGACCATCAACTTTTAACTATTTACGATTTTTTTATATAATAAACTTTATTTATCAAATATATAGCACATATGTATCGATTCATTCAGATAGAAAAGCACCATCGGGAAGATCTTTCAATTGCGAACAAAACGAGCCAAATATTGAAATGATTTTGATATACGCACGATTTTATAAAAATGTTGAAGTTTAATATAAATAGGAAATTAAAAAGAAAAGTTACAAAACGTACCTTCAACTTTTAACTATTTACGACTTTTTTATATAATAAACTATATTTCTCAAATATATTCGCTATATAAATAACGTATACTTCGCCCCAACGACAAGCACTCATTCAAATTCCGTGATTATTAAAAAAAATGTTCAGCGAAATAAAATACATGTATTGCATACAAGTCAGCCCCGCCGCAACGCACGAACACATTCCCACTCAATATTCATTCGAAATCGATTCGTAAAAAAAATATGCCCCGCGGCAACGCGTGGGTATCTTGCTTGTTTATATCTATAACGTATGATACACGACAAAAGCCTGGCGGCTGCTCTTATTTGTTTGGACTTCTTGAGCCTTATTTCTTTGGCCCATATCATACCTACAATGAACTATAGCATGGGCCATGTATCCATTTATTATCTCCCGAATAAGCATTTATGTATGTATGAAATGAATCATCTTATTCAAGGAAGTTGGTCGGCCATAGATGAGTTTTGTTTATGGTAATATGGAGATTTTGTCATTTGACTCCCTTTTGAATTTGAAGAAAACTAGGATGAATGTTTCCAAGTATGTTATTAATTCACTGAAAACATAGTTTTCCTTTTTGTTGCATTATGTTTAATTTCTTTATATTATAAGGCTTTCTTCATGCGTGCCTAGGACATTAGAAAGGGCGATATGATGACCTTTGAAAACAACCCAAAAATAGTGACCTTGCCTCCTAAAAAAATCCACACATAACCAATATTACCCTTCAAATGTAAAAAAAAAAGTTTAGTAAGCCCCTCAAAAAAATTGGATTAACCCACGCGTGACAGTAACAAATTAGACCCCGCCGCAAAGCACGGGTTAAATTCTGACTCGTTTGATACAATTAAGTCCATTGTAGACGGTTTATTAAATCGATATATTATATATAAAGAAAAAAATTGTAAACTTAAAATTTTAAAAATTTAGCAATGTTGTTAGACTATAATACACTTACTTATAAAAGGCACTACAATTTTTAAATAATTAAATACTTAATTACAATTTAAAACACTAACTTTTCTAACGCTCACTTACTCCACACCTATATATGTATAACAAAAAGTTGCATACACATATTAATGTTACTATACACGATCGCCGTTATACGCTAGTAATCGTCCGGTGTGTTTAAAAAACAAATTGGGTTAGGGCTCAAGAGTCATTTCAATTGTACTACAATGTCTTGTCATTAATTTATTTACTGAATTGTCTAATCTTGATTTATATCATATTTCTAAAGGTCAAATTGAAAGAAATTTGAATGTGAAATTTAAAGTGCATGTAGTCATCTTCCTTCCTCTCTTCTTCCTTTATTTGGGTCCACCATTTTTTTTATTTGCGTTTTACCACAACTTGATGGGAAAAAAAAATACCACATGATGAAAAAAGTATCGAGTAATTACAAATTGCCAAGACTTATGACTTATGAGTCCTCTTGCACCTAATACAGGATTTATGAGCCCATAGTTTCAGAATTAGATAGTAAAATATGACAAGGCATGGCATGTAGGACACCCAAAAGTGTTAAAAGAGTAGTCACAATTTGACACCAAGTCAAGGTCGTTGTCTACTTCAATAATATATCCGTTCACACTTCATGGTGCATGTTCAAATAAGATTCAATACAAGCACATCACTTCAACATACTTTGATAAAAAAAAATGAACACCAAGAGTTACATTTACTTCATGCATCCCCATGTTATAGTTATTTTTGCATTTATCTTCCTATGTCTTGAAACTACAACTGCCAACCAAACGCTAGCATTAGGAGGAGATGTTCTTAGCAAGTGCATCGACACCGAAAGATATGCTCTCCTCGATTTCAAAGCTCATCTTCAGGACCCCGATGGCTTTCTTCCTACATGGACAGCCGAAAAAGAAGATTGTTGTAAATGGATTGGAGTCACATGTAACCACACAACTGGTAATGTCATTGGACTTAAACTGCCGACCGGAGATCTTAGAGGTGAGATTAGCCCTTCATTGCTTAACTTAACCTACATGAATTCTCTTGATCTTTCTAGAAATTCTTTTAATGGAACCATTCCTAGGTTCATTGGTTACATGACTCAGTTAACGTACCTTGACCTTGGTGGGAATAACTTTAGCGGTACCATTCCTCCAGAAATTGGAAATCTCACCAATTTACAATCATTTTTCCTTAAATGTCCTGGAAGATGTGTGATAGAAAACGCAGACTGGTTAACTCGTCTATCTAAGTTACAAGAACTTAGTATGAATGGAATTTTCCTAGCTAAAGCAAATGACTGGGAAAATGTAATTCAAAGTCTCGGAAAACTGTCATATTTAAGTTTAGAGGGATGTGACCTCTCACAGGTCACGTATCCATTATCTTCTTCATTTGTCAACTCTTCTTCGCCGTCAATTGTTACCCTTAATCTCTATAACAACAATCTGAATTCATCCATCTATCGTTGGTTGTTTCCGTTAACTAGTAAGAATCTCATTAATCTTGATCTCTCTGGCAACATGTTAGATGGGATACCTGAATATTTTGGAAACCTTTGTGGTTTAATATCGTTTAAGTTCTATGACAACTCAGCAGTTGTCAAACTTCCTGATTTCCTAAGAAATTTGTCTGGATGCACATCAGATGCATTACAATATTTCTTTGCTCCAAGTAGCAAATTCATAGGGTCATTGTCTGATGAGATCCAAAACTTCTCGTCCCTGCAGTGGTTGTACCTATATGATAATCAGTTAAATGGAACTTTAAGTGATAAAGTGTGGGAGCTACCCATGCTTGAAGCTTTTGAAGTTTTTTCAAATCATCTTACAGGTACCATATCTGAAAAAATTGGGACGTCAAAGCTTTTGATTATAAATCTTTCAAATAATTCACTTGAGGGAGTTGCCGTTCCTTCTGAAGATCACATGTCAAACCTTTCTTGCGTAGAGTATATTGATTTGAGCTCTTGCAAGCTCGGGCCTCGCTTCCCTAAATGGATTCAGAAACTCAAAAATCTTACCCGTCTTGCTATCACCAATACTAGAATTTCAGAGACAATTCCAATGGAATTTTGGGATATGTGGCCTTCTCAATTAAAATATTTGAATCTCTCTTCAAACAACATTAGCGGGAATCTACCAGATTTATTATCTAACTTTGATATTTTTTCAGTTATTGATTTGAGTTCCAACAGCTTTGATGGTCCAATACCAAATGTTACTTCCACGTTGAAGTTGTTAAATCTTTCTGGAAACAAATTCACGGGGGGAATCTCATTTTTATGCCAACTTGTTCATGGATTTTTAGAATTTCTTGATCTCTCCAATAACTTTTTAACCGGGCAAATTCCAGACTGTTTGTGGAATTTCAAAGAGCTAAAAGTTCTTAATCTGGGCCACAACAATCTATCCGGAAGGCTTCCCGCGTCCATTGAATCTTTGTTTAAACTCAAGGTTTTATATCTGTACAAGAACCACTTATCTGGAGAATTGCCTGTCTCTTTAAAGAATTGCACAAGTTTAATCTATTTGAACTTGGGGGCTAATAATTTTTCTGGTGATGTGCCGGTCTGGATTGGTGAAAACTTATCGGGGTTGTATGTTCTTGGCTTAAGATCAAACAACTTCTTTGGAACTATCCCTTCACAATTGTGTCAATTAGAAAATCTTCAACTTTTAGACTTGTCGTTGAACAATCTCTACGGAGCCATCCCCTCATGTGTTAATAATCTTACTACTATGGTTCAAGAAGGTTTGGTACTAACACAAATTGTGCACACATTTTCAACTCCATGGTGGCATTCAAGAACTGCCCATGCAACTTACATATATGATGAGTACATTGATCATGCGACAATCGAGTGGCAAGGAAATGTACGTGAATTCAGCAACATTAATCTTGGATTGTTGAGGAGCATTGATCTATCAAGCAACAACCTAACCGGACAAGTCCCAATAGAACTTACCAATCTATATGGACTGCTTGCATTGAACTTGTCAAAGAACGCTCTAAGTGGAGAGATCCCTTTGAAAATTGGTCAGTTGCAAAAACTTCTAACTTTGGATTTATCAAGAAACAATTTTTCAGGAGAAGTACCATCAAGCATGTCTCGGATGACTTCATTAAGTTATCTAGACGTGTCATATAATAACTTGTCAGGGAGAATACCGTCTAGCACTCAACTCCAGTCCTTTGAACCTTCAAGGTACTCTGGAAATGCAGGACTATGTGGACCTCCCGTTACCAAAAATTGTCGTGGAGATAAAGAAATAGAAGTACCACCCAACGCTGTTCAAAGTGATCAAGACACAGAAGAATTTCCAAGATGGTTTTTATTTGGTGGAGGTATTGGTTTTGCTACTGGATTTTCAATAGCATGTGGGACTTTAGTTCTCAGCCATCACTGGAGGCAAGCTCTTTTTCATTTGTTTATTTGCGTGAAAGATTGGGTTTTTGTAATGGTAGTTGTCTTCATTGCAAAACTGCGAAGGGGTTCACATCTTTAGTCTTGTATTTCATATTTGATCTTAAGGTTTCTAATTTTCTTCTTGTAAAATTTGTAACAGAACTACCTCAGTACAAGTTTAACATGGATCATTCTATTGCAGAAGCAAATGTTTTAGTCTAGAATGCACGTGATTTAAAGCAGCTACTACTTAGATAATGACTTCTACATGTAAACAAATGAAAATTGTGATTATTAAGCTAAAAGGGCTGTTAACAACCTATATGCATGTGCTATCCTACGAAATAAATTCCCAAAACAGAATCGCAGCTGCTAGTGCAGTGGTGTTTTTGGACGGCGATTTTATTAAAATTCAACCGAGGAGCCCGAGATAAAAGGATTACAACGATTTTTTTTTTTTTTTGGAAGGCAGTAAAGCTATTTTTATAAATATAAAAAGGAAAAATAGAAAGTGTAGCCGAAGAAATTATGACAAGATCTCAACAGCAAAAAGAAGCAAAAGACTAACATCTTGGTGCCCTTCAAAAATCAGTAAAATTGTATGCCTTAGAACCTGCATGCCAAATCTGGGTTTCTGCCACTCAATTCAAGGAGAGATTGCACCGTTCGCTCTATTTGTCACCCACAAAAACGATAGCACTTGAAGTTCATCACAAATTGTAGTGAGGTTTGTTACTTTGTTTTCAAACACTCTTGTTTCTAGCCACCCATCTAGAATATAAGAAACACCAAATAACCGCTCTCTAAACGGTCCTTTGTTTTTTGTTTAAGTTCATCTACCTGTATGATTTATTATCTCCTCTATTGACCCGAAAACAACGTCCCTCATACCCCCACCAAGTAAGCACTTTTTTCCACCCCTCTGACAACCGATGCATCTCAAGAAGCAATGAACAACCGTTTCTTTCTCATCCCCACAATGAGGGCAAAGGGTCGATGATAGCTTTGTTACTACATTTTGGATAGCATGTAGCACTTTATTTCTCAATCGTTATATCAAACATCCTTTATTTCACTTCTGATGACGTATAGGGCGGACGACGCCCTATAAATCAACTCTGACACATAAGGGGCGGAAGATGCCCCAAAACCCAAGATACACGCAAAGTGGCGGAAACCGCCACACACGTATCCTCCATTACACCCGGGTCGGCAATAAGACAAGGAACCGCCGTTCGGGATCAGGCTTACGGAGCACTCTTCGACCAAAATCCAACGTTAAGTGGATTCCAAGTCACAAATCACGTGATCTGGCCGAAGAGGCAACGACAGATCCGTTGGAGAAGGTGCGGACCAAGCTTTTCCCTAAATAGGTAGAAAGTTGGTTACCCGTGAAGGCACGGACCCCAAGGATGCCGGAAGTCAAATAGTACGGCCAAGAGGACTCGGATAACAAGGCATGGCTTGACAGTTACAATACAAGCAGGCTATTATCCATCGGATAATAGCATGTACAGCTGCCCGTGATCCGGGGTAACGACAAAGAAAGAAGCACTATACCAAACCACTTTGGTGTTTAAAGCTATGTTCTCGTAACACACACATATCCACTCTCTCTCGATCTCTAATCCTTGTATGATTCTTACTAATTCTTACGCCCGAGGTTGATCGTGGGAGACCCCTCCCATGGTGAGACTAACGCTATTTTGTCATAGCAGATTTCCATCTCAAGGAACCCTTAATCATTCTCGGATAAGAGGCGAACCTATGCCGATAATTCTCCTCCCAAGTGATACCGCTAAAAACTGTATCATCAACTTTCATGTAGCTTGACAGATTGATGAGTTTATGAAAAGGTGATGGAGTTCATTGTAAAACTACAAAGGGTTGCACATGCATAGAATAGTGGTCTGCATTTTATGTTTCTTCTTTTTTTACTTTGTGTTCTTATTTTTGTGTAAG